>WNWK01056838.1:0-10901 GCA_009830355.1 Cherax destructor
ATTCACCATTCCTAAACCCATACCTCTAACTAATCCTAGTTTAAAGCCCTAACAACATCCTCAACTGAGCTAGAGAGAATTCTACACCTGCCCTGGATAAGTGAACCCCATCCCTGGCATACATGTCATTTCGGCCATAGAAGTGGTCCCAGTTTTCAATGAATGGGACTGCATTATGCTTACAGTGTTTGTCCAGCCAGCAATTTATACCAATCGCTCTGGACAGCCATTCATTTCCAACACCCCTTCTTGGCAAAATGCCACATATAACAGGGCGCCTCCCCCTTCTTCCTAATTATGTCTATTGGTGTCCTGTAGCTTCTAACTAAATCCTCACTTCTACGCTTGCCTACATCATTGCCTCCAGCACTGAGGCAGATAATAGGATTGATCCCATTACCGTTCATGATGTTGTCAAGCCGGCTAACAATATCCTCCATCCCAGCCCCAGGAAAGCAAACCCTCTGTCTCCTACTCCTATCCTTCAAGCAGAATGCCCTATCCATATACCTAACCTGGCTATCCCCATTTTGCATTCCTTAAGAACCCTTGAAGAAAGCTCATCAGGGCCTGGCGATTTATTTTGCTTCAAACGGTCTATCTGTTTGATAACCATTTCGCTAGTGACTGTGATACTACATAATTTGTCTTCTTCAGGCCCACTAAAATACCTAATTCTTGGGATATTATTAGTGTCTTCCTGAGTGAAAACCGAGAGAAAATAATTATTAAAAATAGAGCACATTTCATTCTCTTTGTCAGTAAGATACCCATAATTATTTTTAAGGAGAAAGAAAGAAGGAACACTGCAGCAGGCCTACTGGCCCATGCGAGGCAGGTCCAAGTCTCCCACCGTCTTAAGCCAATGCCCCGACCCAGCCAGGTCAGGTTACATTCACTTAAGGAAGGAGCACGGCATCTGACCTAGTAGCACAAGCTAATCAGGACCAACTCACACCCACCCGCACCCACTCATATATTTATCTAGCCTATTTTTAAAACTACACAACGTTTTAGCCTTTATAACTGTAATCGGGAGTTTGTTCCACTCATCGACAACTCTATTACCAAACCAATGCTTTCCTATATCCTTCCTGAATCTGAATTTATCCAACTTAAAACCATTGCTGCGAGTCCTGTCAATACTAGAAATTTTTAGCACACTATTTACATCCCCTTTATTTATTCCTGTTTTCCATTTATACACCTCAATCATATCCCCCCTAATTCTACGCCTTTCTAGAGAGTGCAGATTCAGGGCCCTCAGTCTATCTTCATAGGGAAGATTTCTGATACATGGGATCAACTTTGTCATCCTCCTCTGTACGTTTTCCAGAGCATTTATATCCATTCTGTAATACGGTGACCAAAACTGTGCAGCATAATCTAGATGGGGCCTAACCAAGGATATATAGAGTTGAAGAACAACCTGAGGACTCCTATTATTTATGCTTCTTGATATGAAGCCAAGGATTCTGTTTGCTTTATTGCGAACAGTTATGCACTGCTGTCTTGGTTTTAGATTACTGCTAACCAGAACTCCTAAATCCTTTTCGCAATCAGTAGTATTAAGATCTACATTATTTAGTTTATATGTGGCATGGTTATTGTCTTGTCCAATATTTAGAACTTTGCATTTATCTATATTAAACTGCATCTGCCACTTCTCCGACCACTGCATCAGTCTATTCAAATCTTCTTGGAGTGCTCTAATGTCCTCATTTGAATGAATTGGACGGCCTATTTTGGTGTCATCGGCAAATTTGCTTATGTCGCTATTTATTCCCTCATCTATGTCGTTTATGTAGATTGTGAACAACAAGGGGCCCAATACTGACCCCTGTGGAACACCGCTTGTGACGCTTCCCCACTCTGATTTCTCCCCATTTATGCAAACTCTCTGCTGCCTATTTGTCAACCATGCCTCTATCCAAGAAAAAATTTCTCCTCCTATTCCGTGTGCCTTAATTTTCCTCAATAGTCTCTGATGTGGGACTCTATCAAAAGCCTTACTGAAGTCCATATACACAATATCATATTCATTACCATGATCTACCTCCTCAAACACCTTAGTGAAAAAAGTTATTAAATTTGTAAGGCAGGAACGCCCTTTTGTAAATCCGTGCTGAGATTCGTTGATTAATTTATGCTTTTCAAGATGGCTGCGGATTGCCTCGGCAATTATTGATTCCATAAATTTTCCCACTATGGAGGTTAGGCTTATTGGTCTATAGTTCGAAGCTAAGGGTGGGGCGAGCCGTTGTCAAGAGATTTGGAAAGGAAGATTGAAAATTTTTGGAAAAAAATGTTTTGTTACCAAAAAATAGTGCATCATTCTGGCAACATTTTGGTGTAATCAGCTTGTTTATATCATATTTCCTAGTATGTTTTTTCTTTAAATGTATTTTTTTTGTTCTTGCTGTCATTAATAATACATGTTGCCAATTAGTGTTTTTTTTTTTAGTTTTATCTCTGCAAAAATTTAATATTTTATGATTATTTCATTAAAAAAAAATCTACATAGCAACATCTCTGATGCCTCCATTCAAGTGCAGGGACTCATGGCACCTCAGTGGCCTCTGGGGTCTTAACAAGTGTTGATGCATGCAACTCGCTGAGATTTAGCGTGCCATATCCATAGAGTTTCACAGAAAAAAAATATATTAATAACTCAGAAATAAGTTATTGACATTGTTTGTAATGTTTTGCGAAAAGTATTAATAGGATTGTCATGATTTTTTCACACATTATTGAGTAATGATGGCTCTACAACCACCCATGAAGGATTTCCGATATCTTTTACAGCTTTGTTTTTATTGATTTTTTTCCCACAAAATAATGGCAAAAACAAAATCACTAACTTCAACATTTTTTATAATGGAATATACTGACATTTTTGCTAAAAAGGATTGGGTCAACAATTATATAGCCTTTATCTTTCATCTGATGTTAACTAGAGCATTGTACATCTTCCCAATTTTGTAGAAATTTACAGGTTTTGTGACCCCTAAAATTTGGCACATTTTATTTTTTTCTATCTAACCTAAAGGCAAAAAATCATATCAAAGACAGTGTATAGGTTTTTAAAAGCTGTATAAATCACTGTAAAAATCTCATTGAAATTAGACCAAAATAAAGAAAAAAAACGTGAATTCATTCGCCCCTCCCTAAGGACCTGTCACCTGCTTTGAAAATAGGTATTACATTTGCCATTTTCCACTTATCTGGCACCATGCCAGTTTGCAGTGATATGTTGAAAAGATTAGCCATAGGTTTGCTAAGCTCCTCTTTACATTCCTTTAGAACCCTTGCATACAGTTCATCAGGGCCTGGGGATTTGTTAGGTTTTAATTTATCTATTTGTCTAAGGACTATGTCACTTGTGACCCTAATCGTGCATAGTTTACTATCATCCTGTTCTACATAATTAATTATTTCTGGAATATCGCTGGTATCTTCCTGTGTAAAAACTGAGAGGAAGTAAGTGTTAAACATTCTACACATTTCCTTATCACTGTCGGTGAGCCGACCTGAGTAACTTTTGAGTGGGCCTATCTTGTCCCTAATCTTACTTCTGTATACCTGAAAAAATCCTTTTGGGTTAGTCTTCGATTCTCTCGCAACTTTAACCTCATAGTCTCTTTTTGCTTTTCTTATTCCCTTTTTTATTTCTCTCTTTAACTGAATATATTGATTACCTAATTGCCCCTCTCCTCTTTTGATTTGCCTATATATGCCTCTCTTTTGACCAATGAGATGTTTTAATCTATTGTTCATCTATTTAGGATCATTTTTGTTTGATCTGATTTCCCTATTAGGAACATAAGCTGTCTGAGCAGCTAGAACTATTCTCTGGAAAACGTCATATTGACAATCACCACCTACCTGACCCACTGTCAGGTCATTCCAGTTCAGCCTACCCAGGTAATCTTTCAGTCCTATGAAATCAGCCAGGCGGAAGTCAGGGACAGAGACTTGATTTCCATTAGTAGGGTAATTCCATGATATATTAAAACTGAGTGATTTGTGATCACTTTCCCCAAGCTCACCATTAACCTCAAGATTATTAACTAGCGATTCCCTGCTGGCAAGAACCAAGTCTAGCAGGTTATTTCCTCTAGTTGGTTCTGTCACCAACTGTTTCAAAAAACAATCCTGAATCGTATCAAGAAAGTCACTTGACTCTAAATTTCCTGTCAAATTGCTCCAGTCAATTTGTCTAAAGTTGAAATCTTCCATCAGCACAACATTTTCATATGTAGATGCCTTACGAATTTCATCCGATAGAAGTTTACTGCACTCCCTATCAAGATTAGGGGGCCTGTAAATCACACCCACGATAAGTTTTACACGGCCTTCAAGAAGCTGTACCCAAACAGATTCAGTGGCTGACGCTTCTAATTTTATATTTTGTCTAACACAACAATTTAAATTGTCTCTGACATACATCGCTACTCCACCACCCTTCCTGTTGACCCTATCAGTGTGGAATAATTTATAGCCTTGTATGTGACATTCAGAAGGCAACTCTCTATCTTTCAGATTGAGCCAGGTCTCTGTTATCGCAATAATATCTATGTTTCCTGCACTTGCAATTAATCTTAGCTCATCTATCTTATTTCTTACACTCCTGCTATTAGTATAGTAAACCTTAAGGGAGCTAGTCTCTTGTTTCCCTCTGCTGTCTCTCTTTGTTTGCTGACCTGATCCAATGTCTTTATTTGTAACTTTTTGATGAATGTCTTTTATACACTTACTGTTTTCAGCCATAGTGTTGCAAACTGACTGTTCCCCACACACACCCATACCTCTATCCTCTATCAGTTTAAAATACTAGGAATGTCAGCAATGGCCCTCTCAATCGAGTTTGCAAGTGCTTCCACCCCTGTCCCAGAGAGATGTACATCTCCACCCCTCCTTCAGAGTGCAGTAACTGTACTTCCCACCTCCAGGACTGTAACATCCCCACCCCTCCTTCAGAGTGCAGGCACTGTACTTCCCACCTCCATGACTGTAACATCCAAACCCCTCATTCAGAGTGCAGGCAATGTACTTCCCACCTCCAGTACTGTAACATCCCCACCCATCCTACGGAGTGCAGGCACTGTACTTCCCACCTCTAGGACTGTAACATCCCCACCCATCATTCAGAGTGCAGGCACTGTACTTCCCACCTCCAGGACTGTAACATCCCCACCCCACCTTCAGAGTGCAGGCACTGTACTTCCCACTTCCCGGCCTGTTACATCCCCACCCATCCTTCAGAGTGCAGCCACTGTACTTCCCACCTCCAGGACTGTAACATCCCCACCCATCCTTCAGAGTGCAGGCACTGTACTTCCCACCTCCCGGACTGTAACATCCCAACCCTCCTTCAGAGTGCAGGCACTGTACTTCCTTCTCCAGGACTGTAACATCCCCACCCCTACTTCAGAGTGCAGGCACTGTATTTCCCACCTCCATTACTGTAACATCCCCACCCATCTTTCAGATTGCAGGCACTGTACTTCCCACCTCCAGGACTGTAACATCTCCACCCCTCCTTCATAGTGCAGGCACTTTACTTCACACCTCCTGGACTGTAACATCCCAAACCATCCTTCAGAGTGCAGGCACTGTACTTAACACCTCCAGGACTGCAACATCCCCACCCATCCTTCAGAGTGCAGGCACTGTACTTCCCACCTCTAGGACTGTAACATCCCACCCCTCCTTCAGAGTGCAGGCACTGTACTGCCCCCTTCCAGGACTGTAACATCCCACCCCTCCTTCAGAGTGCAGACACTGTACTTCCCACCTCCAGGACTGTAACATCCCCACCCCTCCTTCAGAGTGCAGGCACTGTACTTAACACCTCCAGGACTGCAACATCCCCACCCATCCTTCAGAGTGCAGGCACTGTACTTCCCACCTCTAGGACTGTAACATCCCACCCCTCCTTAAGAGTGCAGGCACTGTACTTCCCAACTCCACGACCAACATCCCCACCTCTCCTTCAGAGTGCAGGCACTGTACTTCCCACCTCTAGGACTGTAACATCCCACCCCTCCTTCAGAGTGCAGGCACTGTACTGCCCACTTCCAGGACTGTAACATCCCACCCTCCTTCAGAGTGCAGGCACTGTACTTTCCACCTGCAGGACTGTAACATCCCCACCCCTCCTTCAGAGTGCAGACACTGTACTTCTCACCTCCAGGACTGTAACATCTCCACCCCTCCTTCATAGTGCAGACACTTTACTTCACACCTCCAGGACTGTAACATCCCAAACCATCCTTCAGAGTGCAGGCACTGTACTTCCCACCTCCAGGACTGCAACATCCCCACCCATCCTTCAGAGTGCAGGCACTGTACTTAACACCTCCAGGACTGCAACATCCCCACCCATCCTTCAGAGTGCAGGCACTGTACTTCCCACCTCTAGGACTGTAACATCCCACCCCTCCTTCAGAGTGCAGGCCCTGTACTTCCCAACTCCACGACTAACATCCCCACCTCTCCTTCAGAGTGCAGGCACTGTACTTCACACCTCTAGGACTGTAACATCCCACCCCTCCTTCAGAGTGCAGGCACTGTACTGCCCACTTCCAGGACTGTAACATCCCCACCCCTCCTTCAGAGTGCAGACACTGTACTTCCCACCTCCAGGACTGTAACATCCCCACCCATCCTTCAGAGTGCAGGCACTGTACTTCCCACCTGCAGGACTGTAACATCCCCACCCCTCCTTCAGAGTGCAGACACTGTACTTCCCACCTCCAGGACTGTAACATCCCCACCCCTCATTCAGAGTGCAAGCACTGTACTTCACACCTCTATGACTAACGCCCACACCCCTCCTTCAGAGTGCAGGCACTGTACTTCCCAACTCCACGACTAACATCCCCACCACTCCTTCAAAGTGCAGGCACTGTACTTCCCACCTCAAGGACTGTAACATCCCCACCCTTCCTTCAGAGTGCAGGCACTGTACTTCCCACCTCCAGGACTGTAACATCCCCACCCGTCCTTCAGAGTGCAGGCACTGTACTTCCCACCTGCAGGACTGTAACATCTCCACCCCCCCTTCAGAGTGCAGGCACTGTACTTCTCACCTCCAGGACTGTAACATCCCAACCCTCCTTCAGAGTGCATGCACTGTACTTCCCACCTCCAGGACTGTAACATCCCCACCCCTCCTTCAGAGTGCAGGCACTGTACTTCCCACCTCCAGGACTGTAACATCCCAACGCATCCTTCAGAGTGCAGGCACTGTACTTCCCACCTCCAGGACTGCAACATCCCACCCCTCCTTCAGAGTGCAGGCACTGTACTTCCCACCTCCAGGACTGTAACATTCCACCACTCCTTCAGAGTGCAGGCACTGTACTTCCCCTTCCAGGACTGTAACATCCCCACCCTTCCTTCAGAGTGCAGACACTGTACTTCCCACCTCCAGGACTGTGACATTCCCACCACTCCTTCAGAGTGCAGGCACTGTACTTCCCCCTCCAGGACTGTAACATCCCTACCCTTTCTTCAGAGTGCAGGCACTGTACTTCCCACCTTCAGTACTGAAACATCTCCACTCCTCCTTCAGAGTGCAGGCACTGTACTTCCCACCTCCAGGACTGTAACATCCCCACCCCTCCTTCAGAGTGCAGGCACTGTACTTCCCACCTCCAGGACTGTAATATCCAAACCCATCCTTCAGAGTGCAGGCACTGTACTTCCCACCTCCAGGACTGTAACATCCCCACCCATCCTTCAGAGTGCAGGCACTGTACTTCCCACCTCCAGGACTGTAACATCTCCACCCCTCTATCAGAGTGCAGTCACTGCACTTCCACCTCCAGGACTGTAACATCCCGACCCTCCTTCAGAGTGCAGGCACTGTACTTCCCACCTCCATGACTGTAACATCTCCACCCATCCTTCAGAGTGCAGGCACTGTACTTCCCACCTCCATGACTGTAACATCTCCACCCATCCTTCAGAGTGCAGGCACTGTACTTCCCACCTCCATGACTGTAACATCCCCACCCATCCTTCAGAGTGCAGGCACTGTACTTCCCACCTCCAGGACTGTAACATCTCCACCCCTCTATCAGAGTGCAGTCACTGCACTTCCACCTCCAGGACTGTAACATCCCCACCCCTCCTTCAGAGTGTAGGCACTGTACTTCCCACCTCCATGACTGTAACATCTCCACCCATCCTTCAGAGTGCAGGCACTGTACTTCCCACCTCCATGACTGTAACATCTCCACCCATCCTTCAGAGTGCAGGCACTGTACTTCCCACCTCCAGTACTGTAACATCCCCACCCATCCTACGGAGTGCAGGTACTGTACTTCCCACCTCTAGGACTGTAACATCCCCACCCATCCTACGGAGTGCAGGTACTGTACTTCCCACCTCTAGGACTGTAACATCCCCACCCATCCTTCAGAGTGCAGGCACTGTACTTCCCACCTCCAGGACTGTAACATCCCCACCCCTCCTTCAGAGTGCAGGCACTGTACTTCCCAACTCCACGACTAACATCCTTACCTCTCCTTCAAAGTGCAGGCACTGTACTTCCCACCTCAAGGACTGCAACATCCCCACCCATCCTTCAGAGTGCAGGCACTGTACTTCCCACCTCAAGGACTGCAACATCCCCACCCATCCTTCAGAGTGCAGGCACTGTACTTCCCACCTCTAGGACTGTAACATCCCACCCTCCTTCAGAGTGCAGGCACTGTACTGCCCCCTTCCAGGACTGAAACATCCCCACCCCTCCTTCAGAGTGCAGACACTGTACTTCCCACCTCCAGGACTGTAACATCCCCACCCCTCATTCAGAGTGTAGGCACTGTACTTCCCACCTCTAGGACTGTAACATCCCACCCCTCCTTCAGAGTGCAGGCACTGTACTGCCCCCTTCCAGGACTGAAACATCCCCACCCTCCTTCAGAGTGCAGACACTGTACTTCCCAACTCCAGGACTGTAACATCCCCACCCCTCCTTCAGAGTGCAAGCACTGTACTTCACACCTCCAGGACTGTAACATCCCCACCCTCCTTCAAAGTGCAGACACTGTACTTCCCACCTCAAGGACTGTAACATCCCCACCCATCCTTCAGAGTGCAGACACTGTACTTCCCACCTCCAGGACTGTAACATCCCCACCCCACTTGCTCCCATCCTATTCCTCATCCTCATATCAGACATTGACATTGATATAAGCCACAGTGCTGTGTCTTCCTTTGCAGATGACACCCGAATCTGTATGACAGTGTACACCGTTGAAGACACTGCAAGACTCCAAGCAGACATAAACCAAATCTTTAAATGGGCTGCAGAAAACAATATGAAGTTCAATGATGAGAAATTTCAATTACTCACATACGGAAAACGTGAGGAAATTAAAATCTTATCGGAGTACAAAACAAATTCCAACCACACAATAGAGCGAAAAACTAATGTCAAAGACCTGGGAGTGATCATGTCAGAGGATCTCACCTTCAAGGACCATAACAAAGTAGCAATTGCATCTGCTCGAAAAATGACAGGATGGATAATGAGAACCTTCAAAACCAGGGATGCCAATCCCATGTTGACACTGTACAGATCGCTTGTTCTATCTAGGCTGGAATATTGCTGCACACTAACTGCACCTTTCAAGGTGGGTGAAATTGCTGACCTTGAAAATGTGCAGAGAACCTTCACCGCACGCATAAGTGCGATAAACCACATCAACTACTGGGAACGCTTGAAGTTCCTAAACCTGTACTCTCTAGAACGCAGGCGGGAGAGATACATTATTATATACACATGGAAAATTCTCGAGGGCTTAGTACCAAACTTGCACACAAAAATCACTACCTACGAAAGTAAAAGACTCGGCAGGCGATGTAACATCCCCCCAATGAAGAGCAGGGGTGCCACTAGCACGTTGAGGGACAACACAATAAGTGTCAGGGGCCCAAGATTGTTCAACTGCCTCCCAGCATACATCAGGGGGATTACCAACAAACCCTGGCTGTCTTCAAGCAGGCACTGGACAGGCACCTCAAGTCGGTACCTGATCAGCCGGGCTGTGGTTCGTACGTTGGACTGCGTGCGGCCAGCAGTAACAGCCTGGTTGATCAGGCTCTGGTCCAACAGGAGGCCTGGTCACAGACCGGGCCGCGGGGACGTTGACCCCTGAAATTCTCTCCAAGTAGACTCCAGGTGATATCTGCCAACACACCCCTATGATCAGAATATCCCATGTCCATAGCTTCTACCCTACCAACCTGTATCTCCTTAGTTACATAAATCCTATCTAGTCGCACCTGATATCCCCGCCTCACGAAAGTGTGCTCCACACACCATCCTCCTCCCCTAACTACATCCATCACCCCGGTCACTCCTAATACCTCCCTCAACACCCCCAGGACACAGCCCGCTCCCCTGGACTCTATATCCTTACCCCGTATTACACAGTTCCAGTCTCCTCCTATAATGGTTACCTCAGGCCGTCCTCTCAAATGATACAGCAGTACGTCCCTCACGAAACGTTCCTTAGTACCCCTGCACTGATCCGCCGGCATATACACACTTAAAACTCACGCGCACATCTCCCCACACCCCATCCACCCTCACCACCCTACCCTCCTCACCCGTCTCCCCCATTAATAACTTAAAAGGGCTGACCTCGCGCATTACCACAGCAGCCCCTCCCTTTAATTTCCCTGAACCACCTGCATACACTCGGTACCCATTGAAACACAATTCCCTCGCACACCTGAAATGATGCTCCTGTACAAAACAAATATCTACCTGAAAACGTCGTAAAGTCACCTTGAGCCATTGTCTTTTCACCTCGGCCCGAAGGCCGTTAACATTTATGGTGAGACTTATGAAGACAACATAGGGGCTTTCCTCGAAACCT
>WNWK01056839.1:0-10900 GCA_009830355.1 Cherax destructor
AAAACTGGAACCGACCTCCACATGAATCAGATACATGATCTGTGGCAAGTAAGGCAACAGCGGCACTTCTCCACTCCATGGAATATTACCCCATTCCAAACTACCATCCTCCATTTCCCCCAAACTACTTCTTAAATCACAACAAAGCTTCGCCTTGAAGCCAAACATGATGCCTTAAGCTGTATTGATAATTTAGCCAAACAGCACACTCTCTCACAAATTATTTACATTGATGGTTCTGTTCACCAATCCACTGGTGCAGCTGGTAGTGCTGCTGTTGTCATACAGAGTGATGGCTCTCTTAAAGAAATCGGAGCACGCATCAATAACTGGGCCTCTACCCTTCAGACAGAACTGTTTGCCATACTCCTTGCACTCAAATGCGTCCATGTATCTAAGGTTGACTCTCTAATTGTAACTGATTCTCTGTCATCCATAAATGCTCTCAACTCATCATGTAGCATGCTTGTGTCAGAAGCCAGACACAGGTATGGTAGGATTGTGCATAGTAGAGTCAGAGTGCACATGCTGTGGATTCCATCTCACATGGGTCTTCAGATGCATGATAGATCTGATAAATTGGCTAAGTTTTATGCTTTCAAAGAGGGAGTAGATTAGAATCTTGGCTTGTCAGTTAGCAGTTTGAGAACAATAATACGAAAAGAACTTCAACTGAATTTTATTGACTTAAGACTCAGGGAGATTTACACCAGTCAGTCCATCTATCATCATTCTATCATGCAGGAGGAGCCACATGTCTATGGTGCATCCAACAAAATAAGCAGACTCTTGGATGTCACCACCGCCCGCCTCCGGCTGGGTTACAAGTATCTTTGGCAGGTTAAATCACCACCACCAGATGTAGACCAAACAAAATGTAAACTTTGTCAGTTGGATTATTGTCACACCCTGTTCATTATGTACTGGAGTGCGACAAAATTAATGAATTCAGAGACAACTCACTCAGAAATGTTCAAGATATGTCAAAGTATTTTATCCACAGTGGTATATTACAGACCATTCTGGAAAAATACCCTGACTTTGCTCCCTGTAAATAAAGCATTGCCATGTGTGTGTGTGTGTGCGTGTTGATTGCCATTTTGTCCTATGCACATGTCGATTGAAGGCTGGGCCTGTTGTGTGTGCGTGTGTGTATGTATATATGTGTGTGTATGTATATATGTGTGTGTATGTGTATGTGTGTATGTGTATATGTAAGTGTGTATGTATATGTGTGTGTGTGTGACCCAACAATAAAATTTGCACCAAGAACTCATTACAGTTGTGACCGGGTGTAGACTAGTGAATTGTTCATTTCATTATAATTTGTTCAGGATTGTAACCATGTATAAACGTAAGTAAGTAAATTTACTTACATGTTTCATTACCTTTGTAACTTGTGAGTTCATTACCTTTGTAGCTTGTTAGTTCATTACCTTTGTAACTTGCTCAGCTATCAAAACTTTGGGGTCCAGTCCCTGGACCCATTATGTACCTCTGTAATCTTTTGACTACCGCCCACAGGATGGGTATGGGGTGCATAATAACGATATCAAACTAAAAAACTGACTGTGTGCGTAGGAGTCGCAAGTGGTATATAAAACTGTTTTTTACCTTGTTGACATTGCAGTGATCAATGCATTCAATATGTACGAAATAAAGACTGGAAAACGACAACGTTTCGCAGAATTCTCCCTGAATGTCATAAAACAGATAGCAAGAAAGTATGGTACAACACCTATACCAGCCCCTCAGCGACATGTCCCCCAACCACAACCACAACCACAACCACAGCCATTGGGGGAAGTGCCAGACCGAATCATCCCTAACTGTCACTACCTGGTACCAATACCACCTACCCCAAAGAAGATGCATTCCCAGAAGAAGTGTGTTGTGTGTGCTACCACCACAAAACGACCCCCAACAGAGGAAGGACACACGATTCATATGTCACCAGTGTGGAGTGGCAGTGTGGACTTCTAGAAAAATAAGTGGAACATGTAAATACTTGTAGTATATAGTTGTAGATAATAGAATGTGATTCAGCCAGGTGTAGAAAATCATCTATCAGTGTGTACATGTGTGTTTTTGACAGTATGATAATAATTTCGTATATAATATTGGTGTATAAACAACAATTGACATTGAAATCAAAAGATTTACTATGAGATATAGATATCATATAATAAAAAACAATAATATTTAAAAAAAAATGGAAGAAAACGGTAAATATGTAGATTTTCTGCAAGTGGCAGTGCTCCATGTTGCCGTCAGGTGATCGTCAAGTGCCAACTTCGCGGCCTCATATCTCAGTAAGTACTGACCCTAATTTTTTTATTTTTATGCTATAACACTTAGAAAAATGCGCTCTTTATTTCTTTAAAAAAAACTATTTTTTATTCCAAAATATTCGGAGCGCTTGGCTAGAGAACATATATATACGTTTGGACAGTTAATGGGTTTTTAACTGCATCTGCTACTTCTCCGACCATTGCATCAGTCTATTCAAATCTTCCTGGAGTGATTTAATGTCCTCATTAGAATGAATTAGATGACCTATTTTGGTGTCATCAGTAAACTTGAATATGTCGCTATTTATTTCCTTATCAATATCATTTATATCAATTGTAAACAACAAGGGACCCAACACTGACCCCTGTGGAACACCACTCATGATGCGCCCCCACTCTAATTTCTCCCCATTGATGCAAACTCTCTGCTGCCTATTTGTCAACTACGCCTCTACACATACGCTGCTATGTATGATAATCTATGTAAATGTATTTGTGTATACCTGAATAAACTTACTCACAGGAAAAAAATTCTCCTATTCCGTGTGCCTTAATTTTCTTTAATAGCCTCTGATGTGGAACTCTATCAAAAGCCTTATATGTATGCAAGACAAGCCATGGGGGGGGGGGTGGAAATCTTTAGCTCAAGTATTTTCACACTTCTCAGTGCATCATCAGGAGCTGTGCAATGTTGCAAAGGCAACAACAGGAGAAGTAGGATTAGTTTTCAGAGAGTGGTAAGGTGGAGACAGCCAGCCAGTCTCTCTGAAAACTTACCCATGTAGTTTTGGCCCAGCCTCGTGGTGAGCGAAACTACGAATCCTCAGCTAGTCACAGTGTTGTTATTGATTCAATACCACTCGTTCATGGTCACAATAATATATATACTGCTTGTGGAGGCTAGTACACCAAACAGGGATAAGAATGAAATTAGCTTAAAGGCACCCACACCACCGTATATCCTCGGACCAAGAGTAACACAAATAGCTTGGCTAGGTGCTTGGTTCTTGTAGGATTGTGTAGTTCAATGGGTTAAAGCTCACCACGAGGCAGGGCCAAAACTTCATGGGTTCGAATCCTCGGCTAGTTGCAGTGTTGTTATTGATATATATATATATATATATATATATATATATATATATATATATATATATATATATATATATATATATATACATATATATATATATATATATATATATATATATATATATATATATATATATATATATATATATATATATATATATATATATATATATATATATATACATATATATATATATATATATATATATATATATATATATATATATATATATATATATATATATATATATATATATATATATTATATATGGAGGTACAACCACCCCTACATCCTATATTCTATGTGAAATTTATTATTAGACATAATACGTTGACAGAAAACACAACCAGGCACAGGCACACGCCGTGTCCGTCTTGCTCCGTGTTTTTTCGTGTCTTTCGCGGTCTCTTTTACATGCTAGAACTTTAAAACTGTGCCAGTGATCTTATAAGGTTTATCCCTCCAGTGCTCGCAACTAATCAGGCAGAAAACAGTTATACTGAGTCAAAAAAAAGGGAATTAGTGTGCAAGAACACAGCAGAGCCATACTCCCAGAGGGGAACTTAGGCTTAAGTGCCATGTGAAATAACAAAAGAGAACAAATATTTGTCAGAGGAAGGAAAGTCTCCCTGAAAATAGGGTGTAGATATAACTGTTATAGTGAAGATCACAGTGGTGCTGAGTAGTAAGCTTTTAGTCAGAGCGGCGCAAGATGGCCACTGTGCGCACGGACACCCCCATGTTCATTTTTTTTTCAATTTTTTTTTTCATTTTTTTTTCTTTTTTTTTTCATTTTTTTTTTAGATATTTTTTTTTATTTTTTTTTTTCAATTTTTTTTTTTTTTTTTATAATTTTTTTTCAAATGTTCATTTTTTCAAATTTTCATTTTTTCAAATTTTAATTTTTTCAAATTTTTCATTTTATCAAAAAATTTTTTTTTTTTACTTTACCCCTATGGAGGGTCAGAGATATGATAACCTTTATGGGGTAAGCATTTTTTCTCGATAATCCCCTATGGGGTATGGTAAAAGGTCCCCCTATGGGGTCTCCCCTACAATACTTCCTATCTAAATAAAATTGATCTAAAAATACCTCTATGGGGTCTCTAAGTTAAATGAGCTAAAAGTACAAGTATCTTCCCCTTATTACATTGAATGAATTAAAAGTGTGTGACATCATTATTCCTCTCTTTAAGTTAAATGAGCTAAGACCAACAGGATTGAACAGGTAACTTAATCTTATTAAATGTAGGATAACACTAATACACATTTTTCTTCATTTATATATTATACATTTCAATACAATATTCGGGTAACAATACAAAGATACATTAAAAAAAAATTCAGGTAACAGAAGAAGTCCCATACGGGTAATACAATTTTCCAGTCTTACATTAACAAATTTCTGGCAATACAAGTTATTGACTAAAATGATCATAGGGAAAACATAACACGAATTAAGATTTCAGGAAACAGATTAAAAAGATACATTAACAAATTTCTGGTATACTCATCTTCTCTTGAAAAAATTCTGAGCATTTTGTTCAGGGTCTTCATCATCTCATATATAATACACTTCTGGGAGGGATGACGAGGGAGAGGCAGGCGGGTAGTTTATGGACGGAGTCGGGGAATTGATCATAAAATATTCCATCTCACTCCATACGCACTTATCACGTAAACATTACATTCTTCACGTCTCGAAGAATCATCATCATGTACTTCATTGTGGGTAGAAGTCGCATTATCATTCGAGGTTCCACATTGTTTTATTAGCAAATACACTTGTACATGGAGGCATATTGAAATGATCATATGCATATTTCATTATATATTGATCATTTTTTAATGTATTTCTATTAAAATCTTTAAATAAATATGGTAAAATTTTCTTTACATTATAATTTGTTAATTTATGCACAAAATATATGGCGTATATCCCACATACCAGCGATTTTTCATGTTGAATCCTTCGATTAATACCATATACTAATTTTCTCTTTTAAGACCTTAATTTCGTTAATATTTCAAATTTTCAGATGTTATAACAGCCACAACATTCTATAATGTTCACTCTCTACACCACCCCACACTCAAGTCTAGACATCTACTGCTTACTGACGCCAACCAGAGCACCTGTATCTCCAGACGACAGCAAGCAAGGAGGTGTGAGGTCACAGAGTGACCTCACTACATAAGAACATAAGAACATAAGAAAGGAGGAACACTGCAGCAGGCCTGTTGGCCCATACTAGGCAGGTCCTTCACAATCCGTCCCACTAACAGAATATTTGCTCAACCCAATTTTCAATGCTACCCAAGAAATAAGCTTTGACAATTCTACCCACTCATGCGCGAGTCCCACTCAAATCCAACCCCTCTCACTCATGAATTTATCCAACCTAAATTTGAAACTACCCAAGGTCCTAGCTTCAATAACCCTACTAGGCAGACTGTTCCACTCATCAACTACCCTATTTCCAAACCAATACTTTCCTATATCCTTTCTAAATCTAAACTTATCTAATTTGAATCCATTATTGCGGGTTCTCTCTTGGAGAGATATCCTCAAGACCTTATTTATATCCCCTTTGTTAATACCCATTTTCCACTTGTATACCTCGATCATGTCTCCCCTCATTCTACGTCTTACAAGTGAATGTAATTTTAGTGTCTTCAATCTTTCTTCGTAAGGAAGATTTCTAATGCTATGTATTAATTTAGTCATTCTACGCTGAATGTTTTCTAACGAATTTATGTCCATTCTGTAATATGGAGACCAAAACTGAGCTGCGTAATCTAGGTGAGGCCTTACTAATGATGTAAAAAGCTGTAATATAACCTCTGGACTTCTGTTGCTAACACTTCTTGATATAAATCCCAGTAATCTATTTGCCTTATTACGTACGCTTAGGCATTGCTGTCTTGGTTTAAGGTTGCTGCTTACCATCACCCCCAAGTCCTTCTCGCAATCTGTATGGCTAAGTTCTACGTTATTTAACTTATAAGTGCTTGGGTTATGGGCACTCCCGAGCTTCAGAACCTTGCATTTATCTACATTGAACTGCATCTGCCACTTTTCTGACCACGAATTAAGTTTGTCTAAATCTTCCTGAAGTTCTATGACATCTATGTTTGAATCAATTATCCTACCTATCTTCGTGTCGTGGGAATTTGCTCATATCACTAGTAATTCCCTCATCAAGGTCATTGATATATATTATAAATAACAATGGGCCTAAGACTGATCCCTGTGGAACACCACTTGTTACAAGTCCCCATTCGGATTTAACCCCATTTATGCACACTCTCTGCTTCCTATTGGTGAGCCATGACTCGATCCATGACAGCACTTTTCCCCCAATGCCATGAGCTGCCACTTTCTTTAACAGTCTCTGGTGCGGTACTCTATCAAAAGCCTTACTAAAGTCTAAATAAACAATATCGAATTCTTTATTGTGATCAACAGCTTCAAAAGCTTTACTGAAGAAGGTTAATAAATTAGATAGGCAGGAACGGCCCCTCGTGAATCCATGCTGGGTATCATTAATCAAATTATGGTTATCTAGATGGCTTCTAATAATATCAGCTATAATTGACTCTAGTAATTTGCCTACAATTGAGGTCAGGCTTATTGGGCGGTAATTTGACGGTAGTGACTTGTCCCCTGCTTTAAAAATAGGAATTACATTAGCCATCTTCCACATATCAGACACTACACCTGTTTGAAGAGATAAATTAAAAATGTTAGATATTGGTTCACAGAGTTCCATTTTGCATTCCTTAAGAACCCTTGCAAAAGCTCATCAGGACCCGGCGATTTATTTTGTTTCAGTCGGTCCAGCTGTTTCATAACCATTTCGCTAGTGACTGTGATATTACATAATTTATCTTCTTCTGGGCCTCTGTAAAATTAATTACTGGGATATTATTAATGTCTTCCTGTGTGAAAACCGAGAGAAAATAATTATTAAAAATAGAGCACATATCATTCTCCTTGTCAGTAAGATGCCCAAAGTTATTTTTAAGGGGACCTATCTTATCCCTAACTTTTGTTCTATAAACCTGGAAAAAACTTTTGGGTTAGTTTTTGAATCCCTAGCAACTTTAATTTCATAGTCCCGTTTAGCTTTTCTTATTCCCTTTTTTAACGTCCCTCTTAATGTCAGTATACTGATTTATAAGATGACCCTCACCTCTTTTTATGCGCCTATAAATTCCTTTCTTCTGCCCTAAAAGATATTTGAGCCTATTATTCATCCATTTTGGGTCATTTCTACTTGATCTAATTTCTTTATACGGGATAAATGTTCTTTGGGCAGCCTGTATAGTGTTAAGAAAACTGTCATATTGATACCTCTCTTCTTCACCCCAGTCCACAGTTGATAAGTGTTCTCTAAGTCCATTATAATCTGCTAAGCGAAAATCTGGGACCATTACTGAATTATCCCTACTATCATACATCCATTCAATGCTAAAGGTAATTGACTTGTGGTCGCTTGAGCCGAGTTCCTCTGTAATTTCTAAATTATTAACAAGGGTTTCCTTGCTTGCCAGAACCAAGTCAAGTAGGTTATTTCCCTTGTAGGTTCTGTTACAAACTGCTTCAAAAGCAATCCTGAACTACTTCTAAAAGTCGTTAGATTCTAAATTCCCTGTCATGAAATTCCAATCAATCTGACTAAAGTTAAAGTCCCTAGAATTACTACGTTATCGTGTCTTGTGGCCTTAACAATTTCCTCCCAAAGTAGTCTCCTTGTTCCCTATCTAAGTTTGGAGGACGGTAAATCACGCTTAAAATTAATTTTTCACACCCCTCTGAAAATTCTATCCAGACAGACTCTGTATGTGTTAATTCAGACTTTATACCGGTTTTTATGCAACAATTTAAATGATCACGGACATAGAGTGCCACCCCACCCCCCTTCCCGATACTTCTGTCTACTTGGAACAATTTAAAACCCTGAATGTGACATTCGGCAGGCAAGTCCCGATTTTTCATATTAAACCATGTCTCAGTTATTGCAAAAACATCAATATTACCCGTACTTGCAACTAATCTCAACTCGTCCATCTTATTCCTAGCACTACGACTATTGGTGTAATATATATTTAGAGACCCTCCTTTCTCTTTACCCTTCCTGCTCATCTCTGTTTTTCTCTATACCTATTACTGTCCTTGTCATCTAGTGTCACTAGCTTTCCACTATCCACCTTATTCTGCCTATTACTAGTTCTCCTACAACTTATAATATTACTACACTGGGACTTCTCTGTTTTCCCCAAAACCCATACCACTAACTATTTCTAGTTTAAAGCCCTAACAGCTCCTCCACTGCAGTTGCCAGTGCCCCCACCCCAGACCTGGATAAGTGAACCCCATCCCTGGCATACATGTCATTTCTGCCATAGAAGAGGTCCCAGTTGTCAATGAATGTTACTGAATTTTCCTTACAGTATTTGTCAGCCAGCAATTGACACCAATTGCCCTGGACAGCCATTCATTTCAACTCCTCTCCTTGGCAAAATACCACATATGACAGGGTTCCCACCCTTCTTCCTAATTATGTCTATTGCTGACCTAAACCTGCTAGTCAGGTCCTCACTCCTACGTCTGCCAACATCGTTGCCTCCAGCACTGAGACAGATAATAGGATTGCTCCCATTACCTCTCATGATGTCGTCCAGACGGCTAACAATATCCTCCATCCCAGCCCCAGGAAAGCAAACCCTCTGTCTCCTACTCCTATCAATCAAACAGAAAGCCCTATCCATGTACCTAACCTGACTGTCCCCCAACAACAATGTTTTTACCTTCCTTTGTGTCTTTGCGTCGTGACGCTCCCAGAAGTCGACTCACATTCATCGGGTAGCACGGAGAATGGGTTCGATGTTTCCACAACATTCTCCTGGGTCTTCGTTGTTTCTACCTCTCCAACCGTCCTCTTGAGCCTTAACTTTGTCCCATGCGTTTTAGCCACTGTCCAGGTTCCTTTCCTGGCTTGAGGATTCTCAACAGGAGGATTACTACGAATCCTCTTGTTTTCCTCAGTCAGTCGCTGTATCTCAAGCTTAGCTACCCTCAGTTCTTCCTTCAGCTGCTGGTAGAGTAGCTCAAGAGAGGACATCTTCTTCAGATTGACAGAGAGCACACAAGACACGTCTTCACTCATAACCCACAACACCCCCATCAACACACAACAAACTCACACACATTTCTCAGTAACTGTTTAGAAATATTCTCACAACAACATCCCTTATCAACTCACTCCAGAACACACATCTCAGATTACTTTGAACACTCTAATATATCATTTGATCACTTTTCAAAAACACTCTAATACAGCATTTGATCACCTTCAAAACACTCTAATACAGCATTTGAACACTTGCAAAATCACTATCAAACAATTTTTGAATGCTCCCATATCATCGTTTGAACACCATCACACCCATCACACACACATACTTTTCTCAATAACTGTTAAGAAATATTCTCACATCCCTCAAAACATCATTGAATATTATCAAAACACCTTTGTATACTCCCAAAACACCATTTGAATAATACCATAACATATAACATTTTTAAAAACCCTACCTAACAACATCTAACCTAACCAAAAAATAACATCTAACCTAACAACTTAACCTTCAAAACACTATCAAACACCACATATAACATTTAACCTAACCTAACTTATCTTTCAAATCACTCTCATGCATCATTTGAACACCTTCAACTAAGACATGACACATTGCCAAAACTAACACAGACATACACCCTCCAACTAAGTCATGGAACATTACCAAAAAAAAACAAAGACATGACACATTACCAAAACTAACACAGACATGACACCCTCCAACTAAGTCATGGAACATTATCAAAAACTAAGACACCTTCAACTAACACCTGAGACATCAACAAACCTATACAAGACATAATCACAACTAAGACATACCCCGCGAGCTTTTAAATCTCTGCACCAAATTCACCTTAAACCAGCAAATAATAGAGCCTACAAGATTGGAGAATACACTGGACCTCATCTTCACTAACAATGATGATCTGATACGAAATGTCATCATATCAAAAACGATATACTCAGATCACAACATAATAGAGGTCCAGACATGCATGAGGGGGGGGGCCCTAGATCGACAAAATGTGATCAGTCGCGAGGGAGCCATCTCCAATTTCAACTTCAATAACAAAAACATAAGGTGGGACCAAGTAAACCAAATCCTAAATGATATAAACTGGGAAGATAGCCTAAGCATCACGGATCCTAACCTATGTCTAGAACAAATTAACTCTGTGGCACTTGAGGTTTGCTCAAGGCAAATTCCCTTAAGGAAAAGGAGAAGATGTAAACTAGAAAGAGAGGCGCTCCCTATACAGGTGAAGGCAAAGAATAACAGAGCGGCTACAAGAGGCCAATATATCTGAAATACGTAGGGAGGCACTGGTCAGAGAAATAGCAAACATTGAATTAAAACTAAAGGAATCTTACAG
>WNWK01056840.1:0-10900 GCA_009830355.1 Cherax destructor
CCTACGAAAGCAAAAGACCGGCAGGCGATGTAACTTTCCCCCCAATGAAGAGCGGGGGTGCCACTAGCACGTTGAGGGACAACACAATAAGTGTGGGGGGCCCAAGATTGTTCAACTGCCTCCCAGCCCCATCGGGGGGATTACCAACAACCCCCTTTGGCTGTCTTCAAGCAGGCACGGGACAGGCACCTAAAGTGGGGCCCCTGATCAGCCGGGCTGTGGTTAAACCGTTGGACTGGGGCCCAGCAGTAACAGCCTGGTTGATCAGGCTCTGGTCCAAAAAAGGGGCCTGGTCAGGGGACCGGGGCCGGGGGGCGTTGCCCCCTGGAATTCTCTAAAAGGTAGACTCCGGGAAAAGGCAGAAGATTTTGCGTAAAGGTCCCTTTTTCCCCCTTCAAATTGCCAGGGGGGCAATGAAAATGGAAAAAAACAGAGGGGACTTAAGGATGATTGGGAAATGACCCTGTCAGTAAGTCCGGGAGGACAGACCAGGTAAATAAAAGGACTGTTGAGGAAGAGCAGATGGAGAGATCGAACGGGGAGAAAGAATGAGTTCGAGGATCAAAATGGGTGGGGAATCCCGTATTTAAAAAATGGAGGGGAAGAGAAGCAAAAATGCCTCCAACTGTCCCCAAAGGAGTAAAGGGAAACCTCCCCAGAAAAATGATGTGTTTAAAATCCCCCGGGAAAAAAGGGGGGTGGCGGTAAGGAAGAAACCAGAAAATCAACATCGGGGATAAAATGCCCGCGAAGGGGAGAGATATAAAGAACAGAGTGTATACCACTTATTCAAGTGGTTAGGGGCCGGGGGTAATGTAAGGAAAAAGGGGACATAGACTGACGGTATGGAACCCCCAGTGGTATAAAAAGGGCACTTTCGTTAAAAGGTTTCCCAAATGGAAAAAAGGATCCGATGAATATAACAAATCATAGCCTAAAAAGGGGCCCCCGATAACAGGGGGATTGAAATTTTGGGGTTTCTTGAAAACCCGGGGCCCCCAACGGGGAAAAAACTGGGAGAGCAACACCTGAAGTTCACCCCAGTTCCCCTGAGGCCTCGGATATTCCACTGCAAAAAGCCATGATTTATGGAGAGAAAGATATAAGTGAAAGGGGAGAGGAACCCATGGACTGGGGTTGAAAAGTCCACGTGTGGAGGCAGGGAAGACCTGTAATCAGAGAGGGGGGGAGGACGTTGTAAAGGGAAAGGGGGGTTGGGAGAAAAAAGAAGAGAGATGAGGAACCTCAGGGGGGAAGTGTCCATCTCGGTCCCCGGGAAATATATTCTGCAATAGCTTCCAGTGTTTGGGAAGTAAAAAGATGCAGAATGGGGTTTACATTAGAAATGGAAGAAGGGGGGCAATATCAGGAGTCTATAGCCCACTAAAGGAGGATGAGGGGAGATAGAAGAAAAACTTTTGGGGGCTTGGGGGGGACGGGGAAAAAGGTAGTGTATGAGGGGGGAGGATGAACCCCCACGTTCCCAGAACTAGTCAGGCGAAAAACCCCGGGCAGTAGGGATTTTTCCCGGGCTTATGAAAAAAGGGGGGCGCTGAGGTTTAGGTAAAATACGAGGACGTGTAGACCGGAATTGGGAGTAGAGGAAGGAGGTGGACAGGGGGGCCGAGGTAGGGACCCGGAGCCAAAAAACATCGGGATTGAGACAGGATTGATTGAGGATGGGGGGCCCCCACAGAGGAAGCCGTAAGTTGGGCCCCCGGGCGGCGCGACGTCTAGCAATGCAAAATAGGAAAATGGGGGGAAGTCTCCCTTGAAGGCGTGATGAGGAACGGCCATAGCATATGAGAAGCCTTCCGCCTTTTTTTGGGGAAAAGGGGGTTTTCCGCCCATTCAGGTAAACCTGACAACGGCGAGAATCGAGGGATGTGCCTAGAAAAAGGTTAAGGCAAAGGGGAGGTGGGAGTACAAGAAGAACTGGCAAACAAAGCCAAAAATTTTGGCACGAAATATAATCTGAAAAGGGGTAAATAATTTTAATGTCCGGTGTAATGGGGAACCAATCACCATTTTCCTCAGTTAAATATTTTGGAACCCCTTGAATGCATGTCAGGAGAATTGATGGGGAACAGTGTAGTAAAAGGAATGCCAGACGGGAAGTTCCCCACAGACAAGCACAAATCACCTACTGAGGCCCCGGGGCCCATGTCTAGCTCTTATAAAATTTAATAGACTAACCTCTTCATGGTACTCTGCCTTGAAAAAAAACGGGAAAAGAAAAAACTGCAAATCCCCCCAGAAAAAAATGGTAAGATTCTTTCCCTTACCTCCGAGAACAAAAGGGCCGGGATGAAAAAAAAAAAAAAAATAAACAGATCACACCCAAGAGACTTAACAACCCCGGGCAAACCCCCAGCATTTAAATCCATAAAAAAGAGGCACCAATATGAAAAACAATATAAAAGGGGTCTAATAACCAGAGAATAACCCAAAACCTACCATCAACCTTACTAGCCTGATAAGAAGGCCCAAAAAAATTGTATTATGAAAACAGACCCCAGACCGAAAAAAGGTGATATAAAAAAGACCGGGAAAACCCTATCTACAATTCTGGAAAAAGGGTATCCACGAACAATACCATCAAATTATAAAAAAACAGCCCAACCCCCACTCTCACCAACTGAGACAGAAAACAGACTTGATGTTTTTTCCCACCATAGGAAAAAATTTCCGGCAGAAATCCCCCAAAACACTCGTCCAAAAACTACCTCACCAACACCTACCCAGATACACTATTCCTACCCCTACCAACCCAATTGAAGCCCCTCATAATAAACCCCCCCCCAAAAACAAAGCGGGAACATAAACAGTTTACCCCCCTTTATGTAAAAAAAAGCTACACATGTCTGTCACCAATTATAGAAATTATTCAATAAATCCATTAAAATTTTCAACCTTCCCACAATTCTCAAAATGCTGGGGTTTACCCCCGATCCAAAGGAGGTGACCAAACTGACAAAACAATTATAGACCAATCTCAAATTTACCATGTTTTCCAAAATTTAAAAAATTAATTCATAAACAGATCTATTCCTACCTCGTCTCACAAAAATGCAAAACCCCCTGTCAATTTGGATTCAGGACCAACAAGAGCACAAACGATGCTATAACCCCAATGTTAGAGTTAATATACACCGCACTTAGAAGAAAAAGTTCCGTTTGGGAATTTTTCATAGACCTACGCAAAGCTTTTGATAAAGGTCGACCATGATTTTTCTCACAAAATTAGCGCACTATGGTTTTAGGGGGCACCCCCTCAACTACCTAAAGTCGTACCAAACAGAAGTCAGACGGAACACAAATGGGAGAGAACTCTTCCACACAACAAATTACAGTCGGTGTCCCTCGGAGTGTCCTGGGGCCACTCCTATTCCTCATTTACATAAAGGGACCTACCGAATGCATCACAATTTCTCAAACCCTTTTTTGTTTGCAGATGACAAAAACATATGTCTTCTCTCACCCAAATCCAGTCGTACTAGCCAACACAGTTAATGCCGAATTACAGAAAATATAAACGTGGATAAACAAAAAAACACTCTCAACACGGACAAGACCTACTTACATTCAGTTTGGAAACAAAGCTGCAAATGTTCCACTTAACATAACGCTAAATGGTTCACCCCCTCACAAGGCTCACAGAGGGAAAATTTAGGAATCCACCTTGACAGTAGCCCTTTAAAATTTCCCAAAAACACATACAAAAAAATTTCCAAGAAGATCTCAAGGACAGTAGGTATATTATCTAAGATACGCTATTATTTCCTCAACCAGCTCTCATTGCACTATATCATTTTTCTTATCTACCCTTATTTACCTATGGAATCTGTGCATGGGGGTCAACAACATTAAATCACCCCTTTGACCACTCATAACCCAGGGAAAAAGGGTGCAGTCAGGATGATAACAAATTCCCACTCCAGACAGCATACTCCACCATATTCAGAACCTTAAAAATACTCACCATAAAAAAATTCATACCTATTCGTGCCTTCTACATACATAAAACTTACATGCTAATATCAACCCCGTCAGAATTCTCCTCAACAACTTTTTTAAAAGGTCCCACGAAAATGACACAAGACACAGATCACTATTTGGGCATACCCCGAGTCCATTTCCAACCAATTAAAATTCTATGCACATAAAGGGCCCCAAGAATTGAATTCATTACCAGTAAATATCAAGTTAACCTTTTTGGAAAATTTAATTTAAGACTCTTTTCAAAATCACCCTCACCCTATATAAATATTTATACTGTAACAAACTTCCAAACCCAATATTATTTTATTTTAAAATGATCTCAATTTGATATTTCAAACCTCCAACACTTTTGAATTTTATATCATCTATTGTCATTTAAAAACTTATAGTATCATCATTTTCTTAATTTGAAATAAAAAATATTCTAGAAGAAACCTAAAAAATATTTCTAGTATTGTTTTTTACTAGTTTGCATCAACATACTGTAATTTGGGAAAAAAATTCTACAAACTAGATTAAACTCAACCAATTTTCTTGTATTGTCTTTTAATAGTATTATTAACCCTATAATAATTTAAAAAAAATACAGAACTAGAATAAACTCAATCAATTTTTTTGCATTAAAAACCTTTGTGAATAAGTCCTAGAATAAACGCCCCAAGCCATTTTGCCAATTTCTCCTTGCAAATTTTATAATTGTTTATAATTGTAACCACCAATAACATTGTACACTTGTAACATGCATAGAAATAAAAAATTTTATTATTATTATTATTATTATTATTATTAATTGGGTATGCTGAAGATTGAAAACAAGAATAAAACAACTTAAATTAAATCAAGTTTATAAAATTGTCACAAACAGTGTCCGAATATCTTGCTGCCAATTTTTTTCAAGGCTGGGGCCAAACAGTCATAGTAATTTGGGGGAGAGCACAACTTTGTAGTACCCACAGTCAGTGGCCAGGCTTCAAACACCTTTTATTGTACAGCAAAAAGGAATGGAAAGACTGCCTGCCCTGTCAAAGCCCAAAAAATAGCATGAGCCAGTTCAAGAAGAGAGCCAAAAATTCCTAATGAATGTGGGGACAGAAAAGGAGAATGATTTTTATTTTTTTTAATCCAAAATGTAAATGTAAATAACTCTTTTACCTTATTCCTAGTATACAAAATTCTTTATAATATAATAAATATTATATCCCCAATTTGGGCCCTTTGGGCTGGTGGGTTTTGGCTTTTCCCCAACGGAGGGGGCCCCAGTTCGATTCCCGGCGGGTGGAAACATTTCGACGGTTTCCACACCTGTTGTCATGTTCACCTAGCAGTATATAGGTCCTGGGTTGTTAGTCGACTGGTGTGGGTCGCATCCTGGGGGCAAAATTTAAGGGCCCCAATGGAAATAAGACAGACAGTCCTCGATGACGCACTGACCCTTTTTTGGGATCCTGGGTGGCTAACCTTCCGGGGTTAAAATCCGAAGAAATCTTATTTTTCTTATCTTATTAAGGATAAAAGGGCCCCAATAAAATAATAATAATAATATCTTTATTTACTACAAGTACATGTACATTGTATACAGGCCTATTTACATCAGTGACATACTACTTTTAGAAAGTCCCTTTTTTATGCTGAGCATTTGGGCAGATTAGGTCAGTGTCCTAGGGGTTCACTCACCAGTCGACTAAAAACCCCGGTACCCATTTTTTCTGATGGGGGAAAAAAGAAACAGGGGAAAAAACACGCCCAATGTTTCTGCCCGGCTGGGAATCGAACCCAGGCCCTCGCCGTGGCGGGGTTTTTGCCACCAGACCCCCTGTCTGACCTTTTTTTGGGGTTTTCCTAGGTTCTCTACACATATGCTGCTATTAAAAAATAATTTTGTAAATGTATTTGTGTATACCTGAAAAAACTTACTTACTTACTTAAAGGGTCACTGTCATCCCAAATTTAAATCGGCTCCATTTTTTTCCCCACTACGGTCATTTTCATTTTTTTTTAAAGGTTTTTTTGGGATGCCGGTTACTAAACTCAATTGAGGGTGTGGGCGTCTCGCTTTGCTGGGGTTGTCAAGGAAGTCTACCTCATCTAATTGGCAACTTCTAGCTTTTTGTTGTTACAAAGGAATTCCCGTTCCATTTTCTCTCATGGCCCCGCTTTAGTCAATATATCTTCTCGGTGGAGCGGGAAGGCTGCAGCACAAGCCGTCACTAGCTCTTACACACCCAACAAGGCGGAAGAGGTACCGGCAGCTGCTGCCCCATAATTCCAGGTATTGTTTATGTGCAGGTCTTTTTGTTTTTGTTTTTTACTAAATTTTTGAGCTATACATATGTTTCCCAAATCTGACCTCCTATTTCTACAGCTGTTTACACCCGAACTGAAGCAGCAGATAGAAGAGAACACGGGCTGCGATGGTGATCTCCTCGCCCACACTCTTTTCTCGAGCCAGAGGAGGAGATAAATACTGGAAGAGGAGGAGGATACTATCATTATCTGCAGTAAGGTGAACATCTGTTGAGTACCTTGATCAGTAACAATTTTGGACTCTTCGAGAGGTGATGGGGTGGGGGTGCTAAACTGTATGTGGTTGCAGAGGCCGAGTCTCATATCTTGGCCCTTCTTTTGGTTGCTACTAAGGTCCCCTCATGGTTTCAAGAGCCTATCATACAGAACGAGCACCTAAAGTCAGGCATTTAAAGTCAGTACATGATCAGCCGGGCTGTGGTTTGTAAGTCAGTCTACGTGTGACCAGCAGTAACAACCTGGTTGATTAGGCCCTGAACCGCTGCGGAGCCTGGTCACAGACTGGGTGCGGTGGCATTCCGACCCTCTCCAGGTATACCCTTTTTCTTCTTCACTTCATTTTCAGGCCCTTCCTTCCTAACTACTATAAGGCTGAAGAAATACTTCCTAACATCCTTCTGACTCATATTTGTTGTCAGCTTACAGTTGTGCCTTTGTTTTCCTCTTGCCCATCTTAAACAATCTGTCCTTGTTCACCCTATCAGTTCCTCGCAGTATTTTGTACATTGTTATCATATCCTCCATAGTCCTCCTGTCCTCCAGTGTCATCAGGTTTTGGGATTTCCCCTTAACCCTTTCCTAGTAGGACATAAAACCTTTAGCCCCCAGAACTAGTCTTTGCAAACCTCTGCATTTTCACCAATTTCATTATATGATTTCCCGGGTATGGGTTCCATACTTGTTCTGCATATTCTAATGCTCCTTGATTTTTGGTAAAGGGTTTGGGATCTAAGGAATTGGAATTGTTTTTTTCCTTCCTTGGATGAACCCCTTTTGAGCTTAGGGGGATTCACTTAATATAGACAATATTCTGGATAAAACCCGTAAACATTACATACTTACCACAAGAAATTCAGATCCATAACTTGGGTAAAAAACATCTTTTTTTGCAAATTGTTATTGACTGATGTATCAAATAATAAATAAATAATAATAATGACTCACTGAACAGCACCAGGGGTGGGTATAGCCGGGGCGCTTTGGCCAGCCTTGCCACCAACAAGCTTGGGGCCCATGGAACCCGGGCATACTTCACTATTTTTCATGTCTTCCTCTGTCGTTTTTTTGTTCTTTCATTAGGTTATGTTAAAAGGCGGGGGTAGTGGAAAGGTCCAGGTGTGTGGGTCAGTTTTTGGGGGTGAGGCTGCCAACCCGCAAAACATTTAATAAAAATGCCAAGTGGTGAGTAACTGTGCATCATCATCATTGTCATTATAATTATTATTGTTATAGCTAATACTGTAGCTTGATAAATAACAATTTCCACAGCAGTTAAGGGGTTTTCCCGTGATATGGATTTAGATATGTTTGGTTGTTGTAATGGGGCTGTGTCCTTTGAATATTGTTCATATTTACCAGTGATTCTTTATGAATTTAATAATAATAATATGCTCTGATTAATGATTTCCCAAACCCTTTTTAAAAGATAATAAAAGCCTGACTCCCAAAACTATTCCCCCCCGCTTTTAACATTTTTCATGATCCCTCGTTCCAGCTTTTACCCCCTTTTATTTAAAAATGCCTCAAGCACCTTCCCCCCCACTCACATCCTGCTCTTTTCACTCCTAAACGATGTTTTACCTCCCTGGCCAGCATGAAATTCCCCCCTTTTTTCACGATTTTTAAAAAGTTCCTCAAAATATTCCCGCCATCTACCCAATACCCGCCCCATCTTTTTAACCCCCCCCCTTGTTTTTAACTGACAAACCATTCTTCCCTAGGTTTTTTTACCTTGTTTATCTCACTCCAAAATTTTTCTTGTTTTCAGCAAAATTTTTGACAGAGCCCCCCCCATTTTTTCATCTGTTTTTCTTGCACTCTCTCACCCTCTTCACCTTTCTTTACCTCCATATACTCTGCTCTTCTATTAACACTTGTTTTTTAAAAACCCCTCATAAGCTACCTTTTTCTTTTTTTACACCCTTTACTTCTTCATTCCACCATCACTCCTTCCCCCTGCACCCACCCTCCTATAGCCCAAACTTCTGCCCCCCATTCTAATACTGCATTTTTTAAAATATCCCAACTCTCTTCAACCCCCCCCTACTCATACTTTACTAGCCCACCTTTCGCCAATAGTGGCATATCTCACCCAACTTCCTCCTCCTTAGTTTATACATTTTTCCCCTTCCATTTGTGCTTTTTTTTTGTCCCATCACCCTTATCAACTGAGCTCAACAAAAATGATCGATAACCGCCCTCTATAAACATGTACATCCTGAAGTCACCCATCAACCTTTTTTCCACCAATACAAACTAACAAACTACTTTCCTTATGCTAATCATCCCTTTTATATTTATTTTTCCCTTTTCATAAAATATGTAACTTTTACCAAACCCTTTTTACAATAGTCAATTAATGGGTTTCCCCATTTAAATTTACCCCCGGCATCCCAAATTTCCCCCTACTCCTCCACAAATTTTTTCCCCCTTAGCATTTAGATCCCAACCACAATTACTCTCTCCTGGGTTCAAACTTTCCCCCACACTCACCAACATTTCCCAAAATCTCTTCCCCCCACCCCTTCCCCCTCCAGGGCATAAACACTTACTATAAACTTTCACATCCAACCTTTTTTTTTACCCACATAATCCTTGAATTTAACATTTATATTCCCTCTTACCTGCCATAACTGATTATTCAACATTATTGCCACTCCTTTTAGCTCCAACCTATTTGAAACCCCGACCTAATCCCATTTATTTCCCACGGGAAATATGACAGTTAATTCAGTTTGTCAGTGGAAAGAGGTTGTTTTCCAAGTTATGATTTTATCTAAAATTAAGTTTTGTATTCGAGAGTTTGGAATTTTTTTCTTAGTTTAATATGATAAAATTTAATTTTCTTTTAGGAAATTATTTTTTTCAATTTTTTAAAAGGGGGATTAACTATATAATGATAATGAATTTATTCAGAGAAAAAAGTTATTTCCTTCCCCAATTTTGTCCTAGGGGTAAAGACTTTTTATTTTAAATAATTTTAATTTTAAAAATATTAAAAGTACGGGATCAATTTGAGACTGTGTCAAAAATTATGGTATCATCCCATTCCTTTTTTTATATCATTTTTTAGGAAAAGATTCTTCATATTACAGAAGATAAAAAAATTATTTTTTTCAAACTTGTAGACACAGAAGAGGGGGGAATAGATTAGTTTTATACATTATCTTTTAAAGAGGGAAAGGGGGGTTTTTTGGGGAGGGTAGATGAGGGTTGGGTTGATTAAGGTGAGTGGGGGGTGTTTTTTATTACGAGAATTTAATATGTATTTATAAATACAAAAATTGTTTTTGTTTTCCCCCAGTTTTTTGAAAAAGGGAAATGTACCCATTGCCATTTAAAAACGTCCCCCAGTTTACTATGGGGTTAGAGCACGAAAAAGAAATATGATGATAGGGTGGAAGGGGAGATTTTTAAAGTTTTTCCCTTCGTTTATAGCAAACACCATGATAAAGAATCATTTTTGTAATTTAAAAAATTTAAAATTTTTTTCCTGAAAAAATGCATGACTATTTTTCTGAAATGTACCAGGACCTGTCACACTTTTCTGGATATTTTTTTTGTGTATTATAAGGTCTAATATTTGTTGCAGTTTTTTTAACATTATACTTTTTTAAATTTTTTTTATAGATTTTTTAGTGCCTATAAATGTCTGTGATTTCATGTTTGGATTTACTATTATAGGGGAAACCCCGAGTTTTAACTTTAACCGCCCCGGAGCTAGCTAAAATTGAAACATTCGAAAATCGAAGCAATATTTCCCATAAGAAATTTTAAATAAAAATTTAACGCTCCAGAAACCCAAAAAAAATTCACAAAAATACATTTTTTTTAAAAAATAACATAGTTTTACATAAAAAAACAAACATATAACTATAGTTACAGTGGGCCCCCAGATTTGACGTCCCCCTGAACAAATGTTGTATTTTTTTTAAGTGCTTTTGTAAGCAGTGGGCCCCGGGTCCCTGATACTCCAACTCAACAATTATGTAAGGGGATTTTGTAAGTGCTTTTAAAGTATATTTGGGGGCTAAAAGGACTAGTCTAATTTAATTATTCCTTATGGGGAAAAAATTGTTTGGTAACGGGACTTGAACAGCATTCTGAATGAATAAAACACTAACACCGGGGTCCACTGTATATTTTTTTTTGGGGCAAACAGACTAATCAATTTACATTTTACTTATGGGGACAAATTGCTTTTAATGGGACTAACAGCATTCTGGAATGAATTAGGCTGATAACCGGGGGCCACTGTATTAGAAAATAAATACACATTTAAATAAAAAAAAATAACATTTTTACTACCTTTTTTGAAGATTGTTGATGGCATCTGGAAGATAGGGGGGAGGAGGGGGAGGGAGGTTTTTTTTGA
>WNWK01056841.1:0-10899 GCA_009830355.1 Cherax destructor
TCCCACGGCTAGGCCCCCCAGCCCAAAGACTACCCACGCCTATGTCGTGTCACTCGCTGTTTTAACTTCTTGGGTTTCCCGGACTTAATGCCCCAATTATACCCGAACACACATAAAACACTTCCAAATTTTGAAGTGCCGTTGTTAATCCGGTTGGCCGAAACGAAAATTTCCCGGACGCCTTTTCGGCATAAATCCCATGCCTTAGGTATCCCCAGGGGACTCCCCGCCCCCGAACCCGCGTCTCCTCCCTGACTTCGTCAGGGGAACATTCTTTTCCTATTTTATATTCAGATAAATGTGGGGCCAATAGCACATTTGATATAAAATTCCCTTTTGGAAAGTTTATCGAATATAACTTTCAAAAATAAATTTTTTCCCACAAACTCCAGGGGAAAAGCTGGTCGTACTCATGACAAGTTACAGCCACAGCCTCAGCCAGATTATGCTAGGGGGCAAACCAGTGGGTCAGGCGCCCACTTCCTGCCCCTGGGGATTCCCAAAGCCGCTGGTATGACAGGGTGACTCACAGGGCACCCCTCCAACCATTGGGGAAGCAGCCCGGGGGAACTGCGGGTGGCTATCCACCGCCTCCCCAGGTATCCACCACTGAAAGATCATTAAAAAAGGGAAGAGGGAGCCCCGGCCCCCCGGACCGGATGGTTTCCACTCCCTTGGTGCACTACCTGTTAGACTGCCAAGCTACATTCCCCATTCCCCCAGAACCCTATGCCCCCAGGGGGGGGCCCCGGGGGGAAAAAGAGGGCGGGGGAAACCCCTGGTGTACTTGGCTGTTAAAAGGGGGGGACCTTCCCTCCCAGTCATTGCATGTCCCCCGCCCCCCCGCTGACGTCACTGTGAAGGATTGTTTAGGGCCCCTTTGACCCTGCCCAACTGCCTTTAAATTCCCTTTTTAAATTTCGTTTGTCCATAGATTCGGAGAAAACCCCCTCTTCCCCCCAAAAGGAAAAACCCACATGTATCTTTAACGTGATACGACACTTCCCTACGGGGGAACCGGCCGGGTCCCAAATTTGAAAGCCCCGGAGCCGTGATCCATACCAGCAGATCAAAAGAAAACAAGTTAAAAAAGGTAATGAACTAGATCGGGGTTCCACTCATGACAAGTTAAAAGGGTAATGAACTAGATTTTGGCCCCTTTTTTCATGAAAAGTTACAAAGGAAATTGAACTAGTTTCTTAAAATCATTACAAGATACAAAGATAAAAAAACTAGATCGGGTCACAATCATAAATTTTCAAAGTTAATGAACTAGATCTGGTCACATTTCATGACAAGTTACAAAGGAAATTGTGGGGAAATTATGAGAGATTGTCTATCTGGGACACCGCCACTTGAAACAAACAATCTCCCTGGGAGATGACCGACTACTAAAATTTGACCGCAGAACCCCCCCGCAAGGTGTGTCAGAAATTTCCCCCACTTTTGGTCCCCCACCCGGGGGATCCTTCGATATTTTCCCACACTTCCCCCACTTCCTCTGGACCCTTTAAAAATAAATTTGCAGGGATTATAATAAAAGTATGGATGAATAAATTTTTTTGATATGGGACTGATTGGGGGCAAAGGGGAAAAGGCCCCGGAATTTAAAGTTTTACTCACCCCTTATCTGCATCTTGGGTGTTTTACTGGGGACCTTCATTATTCCCACCGTAGACACTTAATATATCAACATACCTACTGGTCAGCAGAACGAGGATACAATTTATTTTTTAGTGGGGTGGCTGCAAATTTTTCGATGGGGTTCGACAATCTCGTGGTCTTGCAAGTTCCCACATAATTCGTCCGTCAAGATCTTGATGTGGGTTGTCTCGCCCAGTCAAGGAAGATTAATTTCCTTTACCCATACGCCCACCAGACCCGGGGTTATTTACCATGTGGTTGGTCGGGGGAGCTATTATCCTCTCACCATTTCGACCTTATTTCAGTTTTACGATAACTTTCAAACTATGATATCCTGGCTTAAAACTACTAGTTTATAAAACATTCACCGTCTCGATACTTTATTCCGGGGGTCGATGAGCTAAAAAATAATGTTATTCGTCCCCCTTTCCCTATTTTAAGATGGCGGGCTGGGCATAAAACCCCCCCAACGCCAGACACAAAATACACTCACTCACAATTAAAACTCGCTTCACCATATTCAACCCTTTCACAATATTCCCTCAATATTTTAGAGTCTTCTAATACGAAAAACCCCCCGGGAAACAGGGCTGACTGTACCCCATCCCCTATGGTTCGCCCCTGGGTTCCCGGAAACACACCGGCGCCCCCCGGAAACAACATTCACTATATTTTGCCAATTACTACCCTATTACTGGACTTCCTGGACCGATTGTCCCAATTTTTTACAGCCACACTTTGATATCAATCAAATTTCGAAGTGAAGTAATTAAATCCCGTCTGGCTGTCGCAACGCCAAACCCCCGAAGCCAAAACCTGATATCTGGGGGGTAGGCCATTTTTTTTTGACCGCCACAGACTGACTGATGTTTTAGTGGCCAGGCTTAGCCTTGGCCCAAAATACTTTGACAGTTTGGGGGACAAGATGATGATCAAAAATAAAAGAAAGGGGTGATCAGGGATATGGCCCCTGTCTTGAACACTATGGGGCCCAATTGTCCAATTATTGAAAGGGAAAATAGAGATAGACAGTATAAAACCCCATGTGACATGTCAAAATATCTTATTTTATGAAATAAGATGCCAGTTTATAAGCAAATTTCCTAAATTTTAGTAACAGATAATTGAATTATAGATATAAACCCATATGTACAATTTTTAACCCCCTTTTGGGGCCCAGTGCCTAAGGGCCTTTTTTGTATCCATATGTTTTTTGCCAAAAGTCCACAGGGTGGATAAGGGGGGCAAAAAAACCAGCCACCGGGTTTAATTTTTTTTTTTTCTCTCTCTCTCTCTCTCTCTCTTCTCCCAGCCTTTGAACCGCGTCCTGCCCCGTAGTACGATGGTTCTATATTCATACCCACATAAACGTTAAGGTACCAGCAGTACATTAAAATATCTGTTCATATTGGGAAAAATTTTTCAATTAAACTTTGGAAAATACCAATATTTTCCACAGTAATGAAATAGATCTGGTCACAATCAAAATCTAAACCTGTAAGAACCATAAGTGCACGGAAACCCAGGTGTTAAAGGGGGGGGGTTTTTCCAGGGTGCAGGAAGTAAACAGGGTGCCAGAGGCAAACCAGGGTGCCAGAGGTACGGCCCGTACAGTAGGAGCTCCAGAAGGACCGGTTTTTATCTAAAAAGCAAGTTATACTTTTTTACCTACCCTATTATTACTCTGTTTAATCATCTTCCAGTGATCTGTCTCATAACCCAGATAATCCCTATAGGTTCATTAAATAAAGGGCACTGATCTCGCGATCCAAGAAATAAGGGGAAACCCTTGACTGGATTCAAAAATGGTATCCGAGTCCGGATTCAATAAGCGGACGGAGTTTTAGGGGACCTTTTCAAACACCCAAAAAATAACAGTAGAAACCTTTTTCAAGGTAAGATTGTCCAAACACACATGCAAATAAAATGATAGATACAAATAGACGGATCACCATTGGGAACCTATTATAGAATGTACAGAAAGCAACCAACAAAAACCCAAACATGAAACCCTTTAATACAACCAAACAACAAAATTCCCATGGGTTAAAGATCTTTTTGGTTGCTCCACGCCCCTTGTGTAGGGATTCAATACTCTACCCAAACCCAGATATTAAACAAGGGAAATTTTTTGGTGTCCAAAAGAGACCGAACTTTGGGAAAAAACCACATCGATATTAAAAGATAAACACCAAATCGGACTTCATAAAAACATGACGCTTTCTATAACAGTTGGGACAGTAAAAATCAGGGCCAGATGATGCATACGCCCCCGGTACAGATGTTGAAATGATACCCAATATATCTAAGAATGGAGAAAAAAATGATGGTGACCTGAGGAGGGGCAGTAGCTCTAGTGAAATAAATGACGGGGGAAAAAGGTGTGACAAGGGCACAACAAAACAGTGGTACAAACTACAATACCACGGTAGATAGTAAACAAGGGGGGCCCAGGGGAAAAACTGAAGATAAATTACCGGAAACATGAAGGCTCCATTGTTGCAATAGTAACGAAGACAGACATAAGACAGGAACACCCCCCAATGGGGGAAAATAGTCACAAAAAACAGGGCAAACGGGAAAACCCGGCCTATGTGTATATTATGCACTTGGTATCTGAGGGATGGGAAAAACTGGGAAATCAGTGGGACATGCAATTATGATCACCCCAGAAAATGCCGTTCCCATATGAAAAAAGGCAATGCAACCTCCCGCCTGAAATTTTTTCCCCCCTGAAATGTCCCACATCAAATTTAGGAAAGACAGTGTTATAACTTATATTGCCAGGCATACCACCCAAAGGGTACAACGACACAGAACATCCCGACCATGGCAAAATCAGGGTAGCCACAGCCACCGGAGAGAGAGGTTTTTAGTGCCTGGAAGGAAAAAAAACTGACGGGAAAAGACGAAATTGTACACCAACGCAATCATTTCTGGAGTGGGAAACACAGTCAGTGGCCTCCACTCCCTTACAACAGATATTAGAGCCAGGAAAAAAAACCCCCCTACCCCAAAAAAATCCAACTCATTCATCTTTTAATTCGGGTCTAAAGCCAGCAACAAACAAAAGGTACCTTACATTGTGGACTGCTTACAGAGTCAAAAGCATGTTTGGGCTTTCACAGAGACCCCCTAAAGATCACTTGACAATGAAATATGGATCCCGGGCCCAAACCCATACAGGTGTGACAGAGTGAACAGGCAAAAAGGGGGGTTTGGCCCATATCCAAGTCATTTTATGTTCAGAACTACTTGCCTCAAATGATGATTGAATATTAGCAATAAAGGTAAAAAAAACCTGGTCATCGTGGTTTTTTACAAGCCCCGGATGCAACGTCCCCAAAAATTCCAGGAACAGCTTCTGAAAAATTTACCATGTTGGAAAATCCCAAAAATTTTTTGGGGGGCCCCCAAACTTGCAAAGGTTTCAACTCGGCCCAAAGAGAAAGGGAAAAATGTGGAGCCCCGGAGATCATGGAACCCCGCCAAAAATGAAAACCCCCATCCCTCTTTTTAAATCCCTTGGGGGGACCAAAAGTTCCCCCCTTAAAAAAAAAAAAAAATAGGCCCACAAAGGGGGGTAAAAAAATAGCGAACTCAACCAAATTTCTAACTTCCCTATCAAAAAATTTTAAAGGGGCAAAACAAATCCCCCATCTTGTACCCATCAACAAAAAGGAAACAGGGTTTGGAGGGCTTTCTTTCCCAACATACCAAAAAGGTTGGACCAAAAATAAACCAAGTTTTACACAATTTAAAACCTTTTAAAATTGCCTTTTTAAACACAAAATTGGGGTTAAAAAAACAAAAATTTGTGGTCTTAATTTCCCCAAGCCAAAATTTCAAAGGAAAGGGGAGAGTGAAAACCCGAAAGGAAGCGCTCCCCCTTTTACCCCCGAAGACAGGGAAAAAACGGCGGCCTTTTAAGCAAATCTTTGAATTACCCCTTGAAAACCTAAAATCAAAGAAAAACCCCAAACAAAACGAAAAAACAAAGAATTTTATAGGAAATTTTAAAAGAACGGAAAACTAAGAAATTAAAAAATCGAAGAAACTAATTCCCACAAATAAGCGAAAAAAAACAAAAACCAGGTATTGGGCTACCCTTAAACCCGGAATTTTCCTTAAAAATGACGGAGGAAATGAGGGAACCCCTTAAAAAATCCCCCCGTTACACTTCAAGGTTTTTTAGGGGGAAAGGGCCCCTAACCAGCTGAAATTCGACCTTAAAATTAGAGAATCCCCAGAATTGGGAAAAACCTCCCCCTACTAACCGGCCAAACCGACTTGAAAAGGCAAAAATTAATCCATGGAAAAACCGGGGGTTAGCCAAACTTGAACTCCCGTCAAAAAAAAAACTGGGAAGAAACCCCCCAAAAAACATGCCCTTTAACACTATGGAGGGGGAGCAATGGACACGGGGGGTTCCCCGCCCCGCTTCTTAAAAACAACCCCCGGGGCCATAGCCCGGGGCACAGGGGGGCCCGGAAAGCCCAATTGGCAAAGGCCCTACAGACCCCCATTGCCCCCAACTCCCATCCCTAAACTTTTAAAGTTCTAAGGAAGAACAATTTTTTTTTTTTTTTTTTTCTGCCAGGCCAGGCACCAGGCAGCAACATCAAGGCTGCTCCTATATTTTGCATTCCCTGGGCCGTTGAGACTCCAGCAATGGTCTATTTGCAGGAACTGTTGTAACAACATACAAGGAACTTACAGTGACAAGAAAACTGACGGTGACTACAGCGAAATGGACCAAATATGACCAAAAGAGGAGACCGGCATTCAAATACCAGACCCGCTACCAGACGTACAATCCTGACAAGCAACGTTTACCACTACACTGAGTGACTGACTCCCATATCAACTGCACAGTGTTAATGTGAAGTCAACATAAGGGAAAACCTAATCAACAAAATACAAGGAAACTGACAGGTCTGTAATGTAGTGTAGTGTCGAATTTTTTCCCTCAGTGCCAGGTGAGGGTGGAAGTGATCATTTAAACATGGCTGACTGACATTCAATCACCAGCTACTGCCAGATGTACAACTACGAAGCGACATTCTAATTATACTGACAGTACCTGACCATCATATCAACTGCAGCAGTGTTAATGGGAGGGAAACACAGGAGAAACCGATAAATCTACAAAACAAACTCCAGGAAACTGTCAGGCTATACCAGCGGTTCTCCCTCAGTGCTAAATGTGGGAAAGAAGTGAATAGTTAACCAACCAAGGATATTTTTAATAGCTGACTTCCATATTAATGACCAGTGTACATTAGGAGGGAAACATAGGAGAAAACGCCAAATCTAACGACAAAACTCCAAGGAATCTGTCAGGGGCAGTGGCCGTTTTCCCCTCACTGCTTTTAAAAATGGCTGACACATCAACTCTACGAGGACTAGCAACAACGACGAGCCGCGCTAAATGGGATTGATGGGGCTGTTTACGGACATCGCCTTTGAAAAACTTCTTTTTACACTGCCAGGATGGAAATGAGTTAGAAGTGTGATAGGGGAAGCCGGACTATGAAGTGAGGAGTGATGGAAGTTTACGAAGTAAGGGGACAAGTGAGGGGTAATCCGGGTATGTGATAACAGAAATTTTACTAGTAACCAGTGGTGATTTCTAGAGTAGCTACTAGGCATTGCTAGGTGTCTGATAGGATCAGTGGTTTCTTTTTAATAAAAAGTAAAGAAAAGAAAACAAATTTTTGTTGTGAAATGATAAAGAGTGAAGAGCAACTATGGCTGGCATCAGAGGGGTTCAGGCTGCCATAATGATATTTATCATTATTGTGCATTTCTCTGAAGAAGGAAATCAGTCATGGGGTCTGGAAAAGGTGAATGAGGTGATAGCTCCCTGGAAAGTGAAAGCCAAACAGTGGCCATCATACCAGAAACGTAAGTGCCACTATCGCCGCAAGGTTTGGCAACACCACATCTCCAAAACAAAACAATGGCGGACAGCTTTTATAGTGGCGCTATTAAGTGGTGATATTCATACTAATCCAGGACCTCAATCTATGGTACAGTTGCAAAACAGACAGATAAGTCATGGTGATAATGACGGTCTAGTTGCTAGTTTATAACGACACAAAGCATACTCAACCCCTGCCAATTTGGCTTCAGGAAAAATAAAAGCACTAATGATGCAATAGTAAAAATGATAGACCTACTTTACACAGCACTCGAAAATAAGGAATATCCATTAGGACTTTTTATTGACCTAAGGAAAGCTTTCGACACAGTAAACCACGGCATCCTACTCCACAAACTTGACCACTATGGAATAAGAGGTCATGCACTAGCATACTTCAAATCCTACCTCACTAATAGGTATCAGTATGTCACTATTAAAGACATCCTCCACGACACTACCACTAGACACCGGAGTACCGCAGGGAAGTGTCCTTGGTCCCCTGCTCTTCCTCTTATACATCAATGATCTTCCTAATGTATCACAACACCTGAAACCAATACTCTTTGCTGACGACACAACTTATGTCATCTCCCACACAAACCTTGCCACGCTTAATACAATTGTTAACGACGAATTAATTAAAATATCAACATGGATGACAGCCAATAAACTTACACTCAACACTGATAAGACCTTCTATATTATGTTTGGCAACAGAGCAGATGATCCACAATTAAACATTAATATCAACACTACACCTATTGCTAAACATAATGAGGGCAAGTTCCTGGGCCTCCACCTTGACAGCAGCCTGAAATTCAGCACCCATATCCAACACATAACAAAAAAAGTGTCCAAAACTGTGGGGATCCTCTCTAAGATACGGTATTATGTTCCACAATCAGCCCTACTCACACTATACTACTCACTCATCTATCCCTACCTCACATATGCCATTTGTGCATGGGGATCAACAGCAATTACCCACCTAAAGCCAATAATAACCCAACAGAAAGCCGCAGTAAGAATTATCACGCAATCCAACGCTAGGCAACACACACCCCACTCTTCAAAGACCTAAACCTACTTACTGTTCAGAACATCCATACTTACTACTCTGCTATCTACATTTATAGAACCATTAATTCCAACTTTAACCCTGAGCTAAAACACTTTCTTGACAGTTGCGACAAGACCCATAGACATAATACCAGACATAAACATCTCTTTGACATTCCCCGTGTCCGACTAAATCTATACAAAAATTCAATGCGCATAAAAGGGCCTAAAATCTGGAACTCCCTGCCTGAAAACTCTAGAACTGCAGACACAACCTCCATTTTCAAAAGCACCGTTAAAAAACATCTTATCTCACTTACGCACCCAACCGATAGCTAACCACATGAAAACTACTTTCTTTTGCACATATCCACAGCAAAATACACTTATTGATATCTGTGATTCCCCTTAATTTGCACAGAACTTACCAAAATTCTAATACAACTGTTGCTTCATAATTCTTAAGCTAGTCATAAGTTTGCCTAAACACTCCAATATAGAAACTGTAATATGCCAATACATCACCTTTACCATTAATATATAAACTAATTGTTAATTTCTTAAATGTTTAAATTCCAGTACCTCAATTTTGTAAACCTAGTTAATCATTACAATTACCTCACCTTACTATCTGTATAATCATTGTGTCACTACAGAGTAAGACCTATCATAAGACTGCCTGAAAAGCCTAGGCATACCTAGGCATATTATTGGCCATCTTGTAATATCTACTTCATAAAATGCATAATTATAAGTACACCCCACCTTGTATATTACCAGAAATAAAGAATTTGAATTTGAATTTTGAATTTTGAATGATAACAACACTATAAGTAATGCACAGACAATAGAACCATTATTATCTCAGACACCACCAGACATTTGTATACACTGTACTAAGGTACTAAAGAAGAACAGTAAACATACCATATGTAAGAAATGTATGGGGTGGGTGCATAATAGATGTGTGTTCAATTATGGTATTGTTTTGTTTGATATCTTTATTATGCACCCCATACCCATCCTGTGGGCGGTAGTCAAAAGATTACAGAGGTACATAATGGGTCCAGAGACTGGACCCCAAAGTTTTGATAGCTGAGCAAGTTACAAAGGTAATGAATTAACAAGCTACAAAGGTAATGAACTCACAAGTTACAAAGGTAATGAAACATGTAAGTAAATTTACTTACTTACGTTTATACATGGTTACAATCATGAACAAATTATAACGCAATGAACACTTCACTAGTCTACACCCTGTCACAACTGTAATGAGTTCTTGGTGCAAATTTTATTGTTGGGTCACACACACACACACATATACATACACGCCCCGATGGCATCGTGGCTAGCGCTCTTGCTTCACGCACGGAGGGCCCGGGTTCAATTCCCGGCGGGGCCGAAACATTTCGAAGTGTTTCGTTACACACACACATACATATAACAGGCCTAGTGTCTAATCGACATGTGCCTAGGACAAAATGGTAACTAACACTTACATATACACATACACACACACAGTTAGTTAGTTAGTTAATTATCTTTATTATGCACCCCATACCCATCCTGTGGGCGGTAGTCAAAAGATTACAGAGGTACATGTGGGGAATTAAGAGATTACCTGTCTGGGCTTCACCGCCACTTACAACAAAATAATCTCCTGGGGAGTGGACCGACTAGTATAATTTTACCGCGGTTACCCCCGTTGAGGCGTGTGAGAAAGCTTGACCCACTCCTGGTCGCATCCAAGGGGTACCTTCGATATTCTCACTCTAAATCCACATCTATCCTTGACCAGTTTATTAAGAATGAGTAACACCAATGGTTACGGTATTGTTAAATTTTGTGGACTGTATGGGTTAATGTCTGACTGATTGGGGAGAAGGAAGTAAGAGTACAACTTATTAATATATCTCACCCTTTATCCGTGTCATTGCTGTGCACTTGAAGATCCCGTCATTATCATTCCCACCGTAAACCCACATTATCACAACATACCTACTGGCCAGACGGTTGCTAAGATAATAAGAGTACTTACAGTGGGGAAGAAACAGCATTCTTGTCGCTATTCTTCGACGGATCTCGTCGTCCTGCTCGGTAGATTATTCTTCCAACAAGACGATGATGTTGGTGGTTGTCCCGATGAGTCAAAGGAAGATTGATCCCTTGAACTCTCTTACGCCCACGAGACCGGGCGTTATTTAACGTGGTTGGTCAGGGTAGTGATTCATATCCTCTCACTATACCCCTTTATTACAGTTTATACGTAA
>WNWK01056842.1:0-10898 GCA_009830355.1 Cherax destructor
AGACTCTCCACTCTATATATACTCATGTAGATTTATATAAATTAGACACATATGAAACCCCCGGGTATCTTTAGGAACGTTCCCACAGTGGCTTAATCATCAACAAAGTAGAAGGTGAAAGGGAAATTGATGGACTGAACACATCGACTCAGGACGAGGGACTGATTACCTAAAACCCTCCTCTCCTTACACCTTTCTACTTTGTTTTGGGACTGATGAAGCCACTGTGTGGCGAAACGTTTCATCAATAAAGATACCCAAGGGTTGCATATGTATCTAATTTATAACTTGTCGATTCTCTGAACCATTCATCTACATCATGTAGATTTGTTTGTGACTTGTGGTCAATAAAGGATCGCATTATACTGCATTTGTGTTTATTTTTCCATCGTGTCGGTATTTTAGACCATTTACCTCTAACTCAGCTCTGGAACGAAGCCTCTGAAGCTCCCGTAGCTGCTGAATCCTTGGGAATCCTTGCTGAATCCTTGGGAATCCTTGCTGAACCCTTTGGGGCTTGGAATCCTTTGGGAATCCTTGGAATCCTTGGGAATCCTTGCTGAATCCTTGGGAACCCTTGGGGAATCCTTGCTGAATCCTTGGAATCCTTGGAATCCTTGGGAACTCCTTGGGAATCCTTGCTGAATCCTTGGGAAAATCCTCATTGCCTTACTGGGAAACAGCTCTCGATGCACCCAAATTTTTGCAAAAAATCTCTAGGATATGAGGTAGGAAGGGGAAGGGGAGGAGCGGAAGAGAGGCGGGGATGATTAAGAACAGAGGCGAGGAAGGAAAAGGAGAAGTGACAGAAGAGAACATGACGAGCAACAGTGACTGACAATAATAATATTTATTCCAGTGGTAAACACTGACAGTTTCCCCCCTCGCCCATCACCTCTTCTCCCTATTCTTAACGCCCATGTCTAGTAGTGAACCACTAACGTATTCATAGCCACCTCAGATACTTCGGTCAGACCTTCACTATTCGCCTATGAGGCGCACCAGATGAGTGCCCAGAACAGTGCTCCTTCGGGAGCCAGAGAGGGCTCATCACAAGACCCTGCCGGGACCCCGGTTTTGGCCAACGGTATACATACCATGTACAGGGAGAAAAGTTCAGCAAATAGCGGGGAAGGGAGCAACAGTAGCAGCGTGAGGAAGAAACAGTAGCAGCGGGGAGGGGAAGCAACAGTAGCAGCGTGAGGGAAGCAACAGTAGCAGCGTGAGGGAAGTAACAGTAGCAGCGTGAGGGAAGCAACAGTAGCAGCGTGGGGGGAAGCAACAGTAGCAGCTGAGGGAAGCAACAGTAGCAGCGTGGGGGGAAGCAACAGTAGCAGCGTGGGGGGAAGCAACAGTAGCAGCGTGAGGAAGCAACAGTAGCAGCTTGAGGAAGCAACAGTAGCAGCGTGAGGGGAAGCAACAGTAGCAGCTTGAGGGAAGCAACAGTAGCAGCGTGAGGGAAGCAAAGTCAGCGTGAGGGAAGAAACAGTAGCAGCGTGAGGGGAAGCAACAGTAGCAGCGTGAGGGGAAGTAACAGTAGCAGCTTGAGGGAAGCAACAGTACAGCGTGAGGGGAAGCAACAGTATCAGCGTGAGGGAAGCAACAGTAGCAGCGTGAGGGGAAGCAACAGTAGCAGCTGAGGGAAGTAACAGTAGCAGCGTGAGGGAAGCAACAGTAGCAGAGTGAGGGAAGCAACAGTAGCAGCTGAGGGAAGCAACAGTAGCAGCGTGAGGGAAGCAACAGTATCAGCGTGAGGGGAAGCAACAGTAGCAGAGTGAGGGGAAGCAACAGTAGCAGCTTGAGGGAAGCAACAGTAGCAGCGTGAGGGAAACAACAGTATCAGCGTGAGGGGAAGCAACAGTAGCAGCTTGAGGGAACAAGTAGCGCGGGGAACAACAGTAGCAGCGTGAGGGAAGCAACAGTATCAGCGTGAGGGGAAGCAACAGTATCAGCGTAAAGGGAAGAAACAGTACAGCGTGAGGGGAAGCAACAGTACAGCGGAGGCACAGTAAGGGGAAAGCAACAGTATCAGCGTGAAGGGAAGAAACAGTAGCAGCGTGAGGGGAAGCAACAGTAAGCGTGAGGGGAAGCAACAGTAGCAGCGTGAGGGGAAGCAACAGTACAGCGTGAGGGGAAGCAACATATCAGCGTGAGGAAGAAACGAAAGGAACCCTCATACCTCGCTGCCTTGGACCCACGCCAGTAGGTCGATAAAACTCCACGGGTGTAAATTGTGGAGGCAGTCTTTATTTCAGGCGACGTTTCGATAAAGAATGAGCGAAACGTAACCGTTTTTCTCATCATAAAGTGTCATTATACACTGAAGATATGTGATAATTTATCTACAAAAATTGATGATCTGTGATTCAAATAAGCTTTTAAGTAGTGTAGAAATTGGTATCCCGTAGTTTTGTTGGTAGCGCACTCAGCTCACACATTGAGATCCGTGGTTTGATCCCCGGTACGGTGGAACATTGGACGTGTTTCCTTAAGACACCTGCTGAAAGTGTTGACCTAGCAGTAAATAGGTACCTGGGTGTTAGCGGAAGACTGGTGTGGGGAGCATCCTGGGGACAAAATTAATCTAATTTACCCGAAATGTTGTCATAACCAGAATGAACAGGAAAACGTCTTCTGAGAGAGTCGAACTTTTGGTCTTTTGGGCCGACGCCTTCCACTGCCTCCAAAACACACGGAATATCTAATGTATCTAACCAAGACATAGCTCGACGTAATGGATTTAAACTGGATAAGATTAGAATAGAACGCCTCAAGTTCACGTCTTCACTTCTACCTAAACTAAGACACCTTGAACATCACCATCATCGCAAGTTAAACAAAAAAAAAAAAGAAGGGGGAATCGAACGGAGGCACAGTGTGTGTGTGGCACACCCAATATTGCACCACTGAGCCACTGTGCCAGGTAAATTATATACTGATAGTGGTTACTACACTACAGTACAGCATAGTGAAACGTTTAACTATACAGAGTGAAACGTCGTCTCAATAAAGGAACGAAAGTTGTCCCAATAAAAGCTTGTATTTTTCCATTGGAGACGAAAATGAGCGAGGAAATGTTGAGGTAATAATCAAGACTCACAGTGAAAATGTTGTGAATGTTTTGATAGTTTGGCCAGACCAGTGACCTCCACACTAGACCAGTGAAAACCCCCAACCCCCTAGACCAGTGACCTCCACACTAGACCAGTGACCTCCACACTAGACCAGTGACCTCCACACTAGACCAATGACCTCCACACCAGACCAGTGACCTCCACACCAGACACAGTGAGGCTGAGGCCTCCTGTGACAACTTTCACCTCCTGATGCAAAGTAGGTATAATGCCCGTCATTGTAGCCGGGTTTATATAGATAAATTGTTTGGCATAGCAGCCAGTTCACCGTGTTTATATATAGCTCTGGGGGAAGGCATATCTATGTTAATGTGACCTTTGTTCCCTCGACTGTAAAGCCTAAAAAACAAGAAAGATACGAGTATTTGTTATTGTTGTTGCTTTATTTTAAGTGAGTAATAATAATAATAATAATAATAATAATAATAATAAATAATAATAATAATATAATAATATAATAATATAATAATATAATAATATAAATAATAAATAATAAATAATAAATAATAATAATAATAAATAATAAATAATAATAATAAATAATAAATAATAAATAATAAATAATAATATTTAATTTTAAAAAAAAATTTTTCCCGGCATCAAGGAAATATCAGAGACACGGAGGACTGTTAGCTAAGTTAACTAACACTTAGGAAACGTAGAAGATAGTTTAAATTTTGGCGACTCAAAATGCCATTAGCTGCCATTGTGAAGACTCAGAGTTACCCTTTCCCTTTTAACTCAAATGTTGGCTAACATTTGACAAGTATGTCGTTGTTGCAGGTGTTTAATGTGTTTAATAAGCGGTCTATTAAAGAAGCAAATACCAGTGTCAGGAAAATATATAACCTTAATATGTAAAGCGAGAGTGTTTACACATATGAGCCTAATATGTAAAGTGGGAGTATATGTCACATCATATGCGGTCTGTGAAGCATGATAGTCCAAATAATGGGTCTGGTGCGATTCACAGTTCGACCCTCGCTCTGGAGGGAAACCAAGACGTTTCGGTCTCGTCTTGGACAATTGTGATTTGATGGTGGTCGAAGAACCAAAATGTTGTCTAAGGCTTTCTCCAAGTGTGGGAAATGCAAGCAAATCACACGAGATAAACAAGAAAGTTGAAAAAGCAAGAAATACTACAAGGAGTAATAAAAACATAAGAAAGAAGAACATAAGAACATAAGAAAAGGGCCCACTGGCCCATGCGAGCAGGTCCAAGTCTCCTACCGGCTTAAGCCAATAACCCAACCTAGTCAGGTCAGGTCACATCCACTTTAAAGGGAAAGGGGCACGGCATCAGACCTACTAGCACAAGCTAGTCAGGTCCACTACTGGTGAGAATATCGTTGCCTCTCCGGATGCCACTCTAGCACCAACTCTACAGGTTACGCACCCTTCCTCGGCTCCAAACAATAATATTGACCCCTATAACAGTGATAAAGAAGAGCCTTTATCCTTTAAAATGCAAATGTGTGTTAGGTTTTAAGTCAAACACAGCAGGGGGCTTCACAGATTTAAGGTACCGACACAAATGCTCGATTAAACACTTGGAGATTATGCAGAGAACCTACAATCTGAGCTCACCTAATTTGCAAATTGCGAGCAGAGATAATTAGTCCACTATTTTTTTGGGGTATCCTTCTGTGCTTTAAGAAAACTGGATGAAGGAATCGAAACACTGTTGTCGATATCTCCCGCCATCTTACTGCCATGGCTGCTGAAAGAATTGCAGATCACGATACAGCCATAATGCCAAAATGCCAAAATTAATACAGCTTGGGTTAGGTATTCCACAAGGCTGCGAGGCAGCAGGTCACGCAGCATAGGCATAGTTTGCCAACCTAGCAAATCAAAAACCCTATCCGATAGGATTTTATCTTAATCAGAAGGGATGCTGTATTCTAGGCCATCCATCAACACACTCTATTCATTCATTCAATCGTGTTACAGTGGCAGCTCAATTTTTTTCTTTAGTGTACACGAAATTAAATTAAATGTAAGAGTCCAGGGGGGTGACACATCAACCCCACCCACTTCTGCCTAATTCCTGTATGTTCGAACTCCCAGCTGGCACTGCTGAGCTTCTGCTAGAGGATATCTCAAGAGAATAAAAGAGCACTGACCAATCATGATTGCCGTGCCAGGAGCGTGTGCTCCTGGCACGGCTCCAAGCTTTTCAACCCGATTCTAAAAAGAAAAAAACACTCTGACCTCGAGAAGATTGAAGAGTGGCACACGATGCCCCCATTGCATCACTGGGTCCTATTCCTCCGAAATGTGTTGGATTTTAGTGAGTCTTGCACTTAGGTTAAAGGTTACCAAAGCTATTCCTTAGGTAACACTGACAATGGGTTGGGCGAATATTTTGGGTTTGACTTGCCAGGTATGGACCAGTAGGCCTGCTACAGCGTTCCTCCTTCCTTATATTCTTCCCAACCATCAGCCACCCCAAACCAAAGGGATACATCACGCTTTAAAAGGTTCTAAACCTTGCCTTTTACAACAAACACGGGATTCAAGCTTACTGCCAGACAATGTGGACTTTCTGTCAGCTTATGCTTCTCCACGACCTCCCGTGAACTAGTAAAGTGACTTTACCGGACCACGAGTAATATAGCCTGACCTCAGCTTCACTAAACTCACTACTGATTAGAAGATTCTCTCAGCATCAGCACAAAAAAAGCTTTGATGTTGCTGGTGGGGGAGCCCCACTGCAGGAATGTTTTATAAATATATATATACACAAGACTGCATCGTTCAATATAGAAAATGAATGGCTCATAGATGCGAGTGCGCATCCTCGGCTCACTCAGTGAAGGGTCCAGATCGATCCACGGCACGGGTGAAATGTCGGGCACGTTTCATCACACCTGCTGCTCCTGTTCACCTAGCAGTAAGTAGGTACTTAGGTGTTAGCCGACAGTTGTGGGTCGCATCCTAGGGAACAAGACTACCTTATGTTGCCAGAAATGCTCTGCATAACCAGGGGCTTTCAATATACTTAGTATGTTAGTGATATCAGCTATGGTCTGTAGAAGTTGTATCATGTACTTGTAGAAATAAACATTTATTAGTATTATTATTATTTCTCGACCCACAGACTAACTATAATGCATCCGAGCTGTCATGCTCGTCTAGTTACCCAGAATATGACTATATTTGTGGCAGGATGGATGGAAGACGCAGTAAGGTCAACAACCTACTTAATTAAGAGGAACCTTACTACAGCTATATACCTGGTGGAGATAACTCTGATGGGATCACAACTTTCCAGGAAAGAGTAGCAGACTACTCGTGTTGGTCAAAAAGAAAGAGGTGCTTGAAAACATGCAACAAACTTTTCTCAGCAATGTGGGTTCCACGGTCATCGACACTACGAGAGATCCAAGAGCTGCCACATTACTGTTTCAGAATATTAACGTGGCTATCCAGAGGAGGAATGCCTGATGCAATTTTTTGTTGTTGTTTCCGTCTGGCTTCTAAAAACTGGAGAAGATTCATAAGGTAAAATTGTAAGGTCATGTTAGTGTCAATATGATAAATCATTACTGCCAAAAAACAAAATACTCACACAAGAAGAAAAACATTCAAACAGCCATTTTATTTACACTCCTTAGAACAACTAGCACCAGGGAGAACCAAAAGTTTCCCTAAAGTACGTTTATTCTCTTTCTGAGGCTATGGGTCCCCAGCATCAAGGTGAAGAGAGTGCGTGGAGGGTGACAAGAGAATATGAAGTAGTTTAATAAAGTATGAGACACAAGTAGCAGTAAGAGGGGTATGGGAGATGATAAAGGTGAAGATGCTAGGGAAAGCAGCGGTGGGACAAACACATTAGTTATCCACCGCCCTGAGGAACCAACCCTGAGTGAGGACACTATTTGTGTCAGCATACTGTGTGTGTGTGTTCTTGGGAAGGGTGGTGGGTGCAGGTGTGAGGTATGTGTGACTTCTAGCTCATGCTCAGCACTGTGACTTGATAGATCACTCAGCAAAATTTGGTAACAAAAAAGGTACGAAGCAGGGGGATCAAGGTCCCCTTGTTCACTGGGACACTTCAGGGAAGCCTCCAGCTGCATAGTGCGAGTGTTGAATTTGCTTTGCCCAACATAGCCATAACTACCCATCAAATTATTTTTACCATTACATCCTATTATGTATGTGTATGTGTATATAGCACCTTGTATGAGACTAATCGTTAGTTGAATCGTATGCTACACATTAATATAACATACAGAACAACGCATTTATAGCTTCACGCGTCAACGCGGATAATCAAAAATGATATTGTTTACAAAACACAACAGCACGTGTCATATATTTTTGAGTATTAATATTAATACAGCAGACAAATGTATGATTTGCAAAGTCTTGCCATCACTATTTATAAGCTAATAAAAAGGTTTTATCATACATACTAGATTGAGACTTTCAAACTAGCCGAAGCGCCCTGATAACTGATTATTTATTTCCGAAAAAATAATCCATATGCACTGAAATATATTTTTAGTGAAGGGGTTTTATATATTAGTGTTTAATGTTGTACCTAAACTAGAATATACACTAATTTTAAAAAATTGACGTATTTTTTAATATTTAGATAAATCCTACTCAAACGATTTTAGATCAGCGTAAATTTAATTAGACATTAACATCAATGAAATTATAATTTTTGTGATTTATATTATTTCCGTTGATTTATTGCATCAATTTTTTTTGAAAGCGATCATTGCTAAGACAAGAAGGCAACCTCCGCCTCAACTCACTTAGGTTAAGTTAGGTAAGATTTGTCAGGAAACAAAAATGTTTCTGACGCGGGTCTTACAAGTCTTTATGACCCACGTGGTCATCTGACCCAGGTTTTCCGCTGGGTTGTCGGTCCCAACTTTAAAAATAAGGTATAGATTATTATGTGTAATACTCACACCGAGTAGCTTCTCGTGTTATAATTTCCCACAGGAGTTAAGAGGTGCCTGAGAGAGTGAAATAGAATTCGCAGAACAGGTAAATATTCACAAACATATCTCAGGTCAAGGAGATTCAAACCTACGCATTTTGGAAAAGGTACGCAGTGCTCTACCACCGTACCACACTGGTCCAATGTCTTGGTAGAGCACTGCCTACGTTGTTCCAAGGTGCGTAGGTTCGAATCTCCTTCGACCTGAGATTAGTGTTTATTTATGTATATGTATACTCTGACATAATATACTTTAACATACTTGCAAATAGCACCATATACATCAACTATCTACATTCATGGTCCTTGATAATGTGAGAAATCACGAAAGCGCTCAAAATTTCACTATTTTTCACAGTGGATGATTTGCATATTACGATATCACCTGTTTAATACGATCTTTTGCATCACATTCGAGGTAGAAATAGATGGTGCTAGATTTTTTAAACAGTACTGGCTGTAGTTACATTATAGCTAATCCTTCTAACAGACAGCCTCATTATGAGCCGTAAGGTCCCCTGCTTTCTGCTTTCCTCATATACAGCAGTGTTTCTGGGTTTTTGGGGTGTGTGTGTGTATATCAAGATCAGACCACTGGAGAAGTGTCAGTGGGGTGGAGGGACGGGGTGTGAAGCAGGTGTTTTCCATACACAAAACGCAAGATTTAATTTTCGTAGCTGGCAAACCATAACTATTATTGTGACCACAATCAACCATATTTACTTGTTGAAACAACTGCACCTGCTGCTTGCGCAAATTTTTATTATATTTCTTCTCGTTGATACACTGACAGTATAGTGTGATAATCATGAATTATAGACGTAGGGTGATAATCATGAATTCTGGATGAAATGTAGGGTGATAATCGTGAACTATAGGTAAACCCGTAGATACGCCATAATTTTCTAAGGTTATGAGTTAATTAGAAGAGATGTTTAGCTTGAAGGGTGAGACTCAAGTGTCCGCATATACTTGTGAGTACTCGCCAGTGGTCCAACCAGGACGCACTAAAATCGACACAACACCCGCCTACCCTACACCAACGCCCTATTTATCCACACCAACGCCCACCCAAAACCACTACACCGAGGTCACACCCACCACACCAACTCCCAAGCCAAAGCCGCCACTCCGGAGATACATTAGTCTCAAAAGCTGACGCAGGAGGGGGTTAGGTGGGTGAGCTCAGAGAGTTATGAATGAGCGTAGGAGAAGCAGTCAGAAATCACCACAGCTTGTATACTGTTTAAAATGGTCCCTAAGAGTTTAGTGCACCCGGGGGAAAATGCTACCACACTGCTGCTACTACTACTGCTGCTGCTGCTGTTTCTGCTGCTGCTGCGCTACTACTACTACTACTACTACTACTACTACTGTTTGTTTTTTTCCCTGGGATATGTATTTCTTCTCCTGTGCCAATTATTCCAGGAAAGTTTACATTAGTTGACCAATCAGGAACTAGGTTCAAGCACTGGACAGTGACGTAGTAATCTCAGCCAGACGGACTATGATATTTCCTCAAAGGTTAAACTTAACTCTAAATACATCCTATATAATTAAAGAAATAGAGTACGAATGGCTCTCACTCGTTATATTCGTTGTTAGACGCTGGATCGTCAATGAGCTTAATATAAGAGGGACGTTGTTAAACCAGAGCTAGTTAGCGTACGACAGTTTTCCCCTCCTTGTGACCCCCTGAGGGTGGTATATGGTGTTGGGTGGGAAGGGGCAGGTTGCAGCTGCTTTTAAAAGAGAAGAACGAAGCAGTTATTTCAGTAGTGACGTGAGCTGTCAGAAGAAAGATTGAGTGCTTCACCCAGCTCCCCGAGTAGCGCAGACGTCTTGCGGAGCCCATCGAGGCTGGTGATCCCATCCTTTCTTCTCCACTACCAAGTTCATAGGAACCTACTGCCGCCGCCACCATGAATGAAAGCATTATCGTGAGTACTCCCGCCTGGACTTGTCTCTGTAAGGAAATCTTCGCTACACGGCCAGTGAGGGTTGTCTTAAGAGGTACTCTGTGAGGTTTGGAGTCCTTGACGGGCGAGTTGTGTGGACAAGTCTCGTACCTCGTCTTCATTCTTGCTGTAGGTGTTTCAACTTCGAGGTTATTAGCACAAATCTACGTACTAATGTTGCCTCCAATCAAGCTAGCACTAGACACATACCTGGGTGTTACCTGGAGTATACCTGGAGAGGGTTTCGGGGATCAGCCCCCGCGGCCCAGTCTAGACAACTGTTGTGGTTCACTTCCTAGGAAACTGGACATAAAAATATCTCAAGTAAGGCACACTGCTTGTCATTCTTGTCCTGAAATCCCTGGGTTAATATTAAAAAAGTCTTAAATTTCCATTGCAAGGCCTATGTCTGTCTTGAAAGATGCTCTGTAAATTTGCGTTTCTCTTTCCTAAGGCTGTATAGAATTTGTCGTAGGCACTGTTGTGGATAGGGATGCTCCTTAGAACTGTAAAGTGTATGGTAGGCACTGTTCTAGGCCTACTGTTTAGAACTGTGGAGTGTGTAGTAGGGACTAATGGGGGTAGACATATCCCTTCGGACTGTGTAGTGTATCTAAGGCACTGTTGTGCCTTTCTCATTGCAACTGTGTGGAGTTTGTCGTTATTACTGTTATGGGTAGGTGTGACCCTAGAGTATGCGAGTCTTGTGAGTAGCCTATGATAATATTCAGTCTTTGGAGGTGCCATTCAGTCTTTGAAGGTGATATTCAGTCTTTGAAGGTGACATTTTTTGACGTCTTCTCATCAACATGCTGGGTTTATAGTTCCCGTAATTAATCTATATTT
>WNWK01056843.1:0-10898 GCA_009830355.1 Cherax destructor
GTATGTTCCATTAACGAGTCAAAGAGATACAAAATATGCTCTAGAAAGAAGTACAAAAGACGTTCTTGGAGTGTAGTAAGTTACCGAAAATAATGGCTAAAGAAGTAGTACCAAGAAAGTTGTGAGAGGTTATTTATGTACGGAATTGTTCAATATATTCGAAATAAAGTTGAATATTTCTCAAGAAAACACAAATTGTTACATTCTTCCAATAACGTAATTTATCAGATGACCGAATCTTCACCCGAAAACTTAAGAAATTAAAAAATATGTATTCCCGAACGGAGGCAGAAAGATACATGATAAATACACTTGGGAAACCTTAAATGGATTAGTGCCATATTTGCACACGAAAATCACTCCTACGAAAGCAAAAGACTCGGCAAGAGTGGAACATCCCCACAGTGAAATGCAGGGGGCCACGTGGGAAGAAATTTTAGATAAGTATACCTGTTAGTATGATGATAAAAACATGATAACAATAGAGGAGTTAGGATTTCAGTTCAATTCCAGCAGCCTCTCCCTGGAATCGCCATCGACGTTGCGCAGTCATGTCCACAGTGGCTGAGGATAGTGAGTAATCTGGGTTAACTTTTAACCCAAAGTCTGTATGTTCCAGTATGTCAGTTTTACCTGGGAAAGTGATGATTACCACGGGTTTTGGTGAAGGCATTCTCTTTACGGCCTGTAAGGTGGGAAATATTCATACTAACATTAGCCTAAATAATGCAGTGCTTTTAAAGGAGCAAATGAAAAGGGAAAAAAGTTAGTTTATTATCTTTATTATGCACCCCATAAACCCAAAACCATTTGTGGATTCTTGCAAGTCAATGCAAGAAATTAACAGGTAGAGCTGGTCACAGTCATGACAAGTTCAAAGGAATGAGCTCCAGGTAGAGCTGATCACACTCATGAAATGTTACAAAGGTAATTAATAGAGCTGGCACAATCATGACAAGTTACAAAGGTAATGAGCTCCAGGTAGATTTGGGCAGAATCATGACAGATACAAAGGTAATGAATCATAAACACGTCCCAAAATGGTTACAACATGACAAATTACAGAGTAATGAGCAATTAACAAACATTCTAGGGAATGCATCCATTACCCCAACAACAGATGTTGCAGGTGCCGTCCCTTTAGGCAGGACAGCCAGACAGCCATTGCAAACAGCAGCAGGTTGGCCAGGATTGCTGCTTGCAGCAAGACCTCCTGACTCATTGTAACTGGAGCTGTGTTGGAGCGACACCGGACGGTGTCTTTATTGATGATAGAGACGGAAGTTGTCACCGGGAAGTTCGTTGTTCATTAGTGTGATTCACTCACAATGCGCCGGGTACTTCACCGTCACCAATACCATCACTTGCTCATGAGTTTCGTGGAATTATCCACGGTAGGGGGAAAGCTAAATAACACTGTATTTACTTAGTTTACAATGAAGAAAGAACACGGAGACGCTAATAAACACTACACTCGTGATTAGTTCTACCGCTTTATTTCCTGAAACGTTTGAGGGAAACTAGTTAACTTCCAGTTTTCCCCGAGATTGCGATCAAAGTCTTTGATCGAGCGGTCGCTGATGTGCTTTATTCAGCGGAACAACTACGCACTTGCGATGTTAATCGTGACATGCTGCCGTTCGATCCTTTTAGAAATCTGACTCTCTTGAGCCCAACAAAGGAAACGCTGACTTCATAAGACATTCGTTGCTAGCTTTTGCAACAGAACTCATTCTAGAATCCCTGTTCCTTGGTATTGTAGATGGGTTTAGGGAACCGTAATACCTCGAGCTTGATTATCAAGTAGGATGGATTTTCTTACGCATTTTTAATGCTATGGGAAATGGCAGTTCCTCTAGGCTTCCACTCGTAGTGCAAGTAGCCAATATTCTGGTAAAGAGAGGCGGGTTTTTGTGACGCCTCTCCCAACATATGGTTTTGATTACTCTGCTGTGGGAAGGAGAAAGCAAGACGTTTAACAAGCCTTTCTGTGAGGGCTAGCTTCTCTGAGAGAGCTAACACACATGTAAATATAAATATATTCTTAGTATATCTCCTTTATAGTATAAAAAGATATTAAAAAACCCAATGGAAATAAGTTACTCTGACTTTTTGGGTTATGCTAGGTTCTTACACATATGCTGATATGTATGATAATCTATGTAACTGTATTTGTGTATACAATAATAAACTTACTTACCCTCTTAGGGAGGGTCATTACCCCCTCTTCAAAAAGGGGAGATATCGCCCCTTCATAAACTTGGGATTTCTTTCCACACCACAAGTACACTAAGAGACAACACAATAAGTGTCAGGGGCCCAAGACTGTTCAACTGCCTCCCAGCATACATAAAGGGGATTACCAATAAACCCCTGGTTGTATTCAAGAAGGCACTCGACAAGCACCAAATTTGAGTTTTGTTACTTCTCGTAACATGAGATAATTATTTTTTTAAAATTCATACCGAGAAAAATACAAACTTACACTATTATTTAATTAGTGTAACTAACATCTGTATCATACCTAAACTAAGACCCAGTTTACATTATAACTCATTATCAAATGTCACTATCATAGTAATGTATAGCACATTCAGTGATCTATAATTATGTTTACATTTTGTTTTATTAGTTTCCACAATAAATGAAATTCTATCACTTCTTCCTAGTGCTCAGTAACCATAATAAATCACTAATTAGCCAATGTTGTACAAAGATTAATATTTACTCGAAGCATTTCTAAAGATTTACCTCCAAGACGTAGTAAAACAGCAGACTTGAGTGCTGCCGTTTTCGTCCGTTATACTAGATATTTATTGTTCTTACATTTGATTTAATATAGCACTTTGGAAAAATAAACTATCAATCAACGATTATGACACATAACGTGTCGTCGGGTCTACAAGACGCATCATATACATTGTGGAACAATGATTTAAAATTGTTGCGAGCCTCAGAAAGTCAGACAGTTATGACATTGTGATATGTCCTGACACCTAAATATTAAACTAACATGACTCACGAAATCATAATGAAACGATTGTAAAAAACTATACACGGGTGGGTTCTGAACCCGCGGTCAGAGAGTTTTGAAGACTGTCCGGGGGTTGGAACCCCACCCGTGGTATGGTTTATTAATCTAAGGAACTGAGTTCTTACCTGAGGATATGTTTCAGAAAAGGTATTAGGGCGACAAGGTCTCAGTCAGAATTTCAGATTCTAAAGTTCTAAATTCCGAATTTCAAATTCCAAACCAATTCCATTTAGATTGAAAACTGAGCACCTCAAGAAGATTTTTCTACTTCTACCAAAGCTAATTTACTGAACACCTCGACTCTCCACCATTTGAGTCACAGGGATGTTAGGAAATACTTCTACAGCCTTAGAACGGTCAGGAAATGTAACGACCTAGACTGTCCTGGTGAGCCGAAAAAAAAAGCACTAATTGCTGATTGAATCTGCCTTCAGCCACATACTTTTAAAAAATTCCTTCAATCTCACGTCAGTGAACATTGCCCAAGGGTCTAATACTAGATGACACTCAGCATGTTCACTGACTGCCGCAAAGTATATTTGATAACTAATAATTTCATTAATGTACTAGACATCACAGTTGTGAGTATGTGGCAGGGTTATTTGATTTCTGTGACCCAGTGTGCCAAATATACCTCGATGTTTGAAATTGTACTCTACAAGTACTTAAATTTTTTTTATAACTTTAAATGTAATGTGACATTGTTTACACAGCCTGTTTGCAAAGTGATAATAGTGTTAGTGCTCCTGTAATGACTACTTTAATATTGCACTGCCATTTCCTGCAAGCTGCATTCTACTGGTGTTAGTGCTTGCTTTTTGAAAAAGCAGCAGGACAATTACTCACCAGAGAATTTATTCCCCGACAGAAAAGGAGGCTCTTGTTTTGTGCTTTTGTGCAGAATTTTTTCAGTATAGTGATCACAGTCCTACATTTCCTTCACGTGCGAGGAACCACACTCACATGCTCTTGGTGATTCGTTGTAAGGGATAGAGAATGGGTTGCTCAGGTATTTTCTCGTGTGTACTGTACATAATGTAGTGTAGACATTTATCTGCTCTCGCTTTTGCAGTGGTTCTAGTAGGTGAGTAGATGGCTTCTGACCACCTAGTGCACTGAAGCCGGTGAGCTGGTGGAGGAGGTATCAGAATTCTCAAGAGTGTGTGTGTGTTTTGGTGGTAGTCACATCAGTACATGCCTAGGTAAGGTATGCTAACATAAGGTGTGGGCGGTGATGCCTCACCTTTGTGATGTTGGTGTATGGACTGTTGGACCAAAGGTAGTGATACGGTGTTGACGGTGAAGCCTCACCATTTTTGGGTCATAATAGTGATCCTGTGTGTTTTGTGTATTTTCTCCAGGACCCACCTGTTTTATTTGGATCACCAAGTGTGGTGCATACAGGAAAGCCAGTGGCACTAGATGACAAGGACAGTAATAGGTATAGTGGAAAACAGAAATGAGCAGGAAAGGTAAAGAGAAAGGAGGGTCTTTAAATGTATATTACAAAAATTGTCGTAGTGCTAGGAATAAGATGGACGAGTTGAGATTACTTGCTAGTGCGGGTAATATTGATGTTTTTGCAATAACTGAGACGTGATTTAATATGAAAAATCGGACATGCCTGCTGAATGTCACATTCAGGGTTTTAAATTGTTCCAAGTAGACAGAAGTATCGGGAAGGGGGTGGGTGGCACTCTATGTCCGTGATCATTTAAATTGTTGCATAAAAACGGGCATAAAGTCTGAAATAATACATACAGAGTCTGTCTGGACAGAATTTTCAGAGAGGTGTGAAAATTGATTTTAGGCGTGATATATCGTCCTCCAAACTTAGATAGGGAACAAGGGAGACTACTCTGGGAGGAAATTGTTAAGGCCACAAGCACGATAACGTAGTAATTTAGGGACTTTAACTTTAGTCAGATTGATTGGAATTTCTTGACAGGGAATTTAGAATCTAACGACTTTTAGAAGTAGTTCAGGATTGTTTTTGAAGCAGTTTGTGACAGAACCTACAAGGGAAAATAACCTACTTGACTTGGTTCTGGCAAACAAGGAATCCCTTGTTAATAATTTAGAAATTACAGAGGAACTCGGCTCAAGCGACCACAAGTCAATTACTATAGCATTGAATGGATGTATGATAGTAGGTATAATTCAGTAACAGTCCCAGACTTTCGCTTAGCAGATTACAATGGGCTTACAGAACACTTATCATCTGTGGACTGGGGTAACGTAGAGAGCTATCAATATGATAGCTTTCTTAACACTATACAGGCTGCCCAAAGAACATTTATCCCGTATAAAGAAATTAGATCAAGTAGAAATGACCCAAAATGGATGAATAATAGGCTCAAATATCTTTTAGGGCAGAAGAAAGGAATTTATAGGCGCATAAATAGAGGTGAGGGTCATCTTATAAATCAGTATACTGACATTAAGAGGGACGTTAAAAAGGGTATAAGAAAAGCTAAACGGGACTATGAAATTAAAGTTGCTAGGAATTAAAAACTAACCCAAAAGTTTTTTCCAGGTTTATAGAACAAAAGTTAGGATAAGATAGGTCCCCTAAAAATAACTCTGGGCATCTTACTGACAAGGAGAATGATATGTGCTCTATTTTTAATAATTATTTTCTCTCGGTTTTCACACAGGAAGACACTAATAATATCCCAGTAATTAATTTTTATAGTGTCCCTGAAGAAGATAAATTATGTAATATCACAGTCACTAGCGAAATAGTTATGAAACAACTAGACCGACTAAAACAAAATAAATCACCGGGTCCTGATGAGCTTTTGCAAGGGTCCTTAAGGAATGCAAATGGAACTTTGTGAACCATTAACTAATATTTTTAATTCATCTCTTCAAACAGGTGTAGTGTCTGATATGTGGAAGATGGCTAATGTAATTCCTATTTTTAAATCAGGGGACAAGTCACTACCATCAAATTACCGCCTAATAAGCCTGACCTCAACTGTAGGCAAATTACTAGAGTAAATTATAGCTGATATTATTAGAAGCCATCTAGATAACCATAATCTGATTAATGATACTCAGCATGGATTCACGAAAGGCCGTTCCTGCATATCTAATTTATTAACCTTCTTTAGTAAAGCTTTTGAGGCTGTTGGTCACGATAAAGAATTCGATATTGTTTATTTAGATTTTAGTAAGGCTTTTGATAGAGTACCACACCAGAGACTGTTAAAGAAAGTGGCAGCTCATGGCATTGGGGGAAAAGTGCTGTCATGGATCGAGTCATGGCTCACCAATAGGAAGCAGAGAGTGTGCATAAATGGGGTTAAATCCGAGTGGGGATCTGTAACAGTGGTGTTCCACAGGGTCAGTCTTAGGCCCGTTGTTGTTTATAAATATATCAATGACCTTGATGAGGGAATTACTAGTGATATGAGCAAATTCGCCGATGACACGAAGATAGGTAGGATAATTGATTCAAACGTAGATGTTGGGAACTTCAGGATGATTTACTAGAGTAAATTATAGCTGATATTATTAGAAGCCATCTAGATAACCATAATCTGATTAATGATACTCAGCATGGATTCACGAAAGGCCGTTCCTGCATATCTAATTTATTAACCTTCTTTAGTAAAGCTTTTGAGGCTGTTGGTCACGATAAAGAATTCGATATTGTTTATTTAGATTTTAGTAAGGCTTTTGATAGAGTACCACACCAGAGACTGTTAAAGAAAGTGGCAGCTCATGGCATTGGGGGAAAAGTGCTGTCATGGATCGAGTCATGGCTCACCAATAGGAAGCAGAGAGTGTGCATAAATGGGGTTAAACTGAGGGATCTGTAACAAGTGGTGTTCCACAGGGTCAGTCTTAGGCCCGTTGTTGTTTATAATATATCAATGACCTTGATGAGGAATTACTAGTGATATGAGCAAATTGCCGATGACACGAAGATAGGTAGGATAATTGATTCAAACGTAGATGTTGGGAACTTCAGGATGATTTAGACAAACTCAGTTCGTGGTCAGAAAAGTGGCAGATGCAGTTCAATGTAGATAAATGCAAGGTTCTGAAGCTCGGGAGTGTCCATAACCCAAGCACTTATAAGTTAAATAACGTAGAACTTAGCCATACAGATTGCGAAAAGGACTTGGGGGTTATTGTAAGTAGCAACCTTAAACCAAGACAGCAATGCCTAAGCGTACGTAATAAGGCAAACAGATTACTGGGATTTATATCAAGAAGTGTAAGCAACAGAAGTCCAGAGGTTATATTACAGCTTTATACATCATTAGTAAGGCCTCACCTAGATTACGCAGCTCAGTTCTGGTCTCCATATTACGAATGGATATTAATTCGTTAGAAAACATTCAGCGTAGAATGACTAAATTAATACATAGCATTAGAAATCTTCCGTATGAAGAAAGATTGAAGACCCTAAAATTACATTCACTTCTAAGACGAAGAATGAGGGAAGACATGTTCGAGGTATACAAGGGGGAAAATGGGTATTAACAAAGGGGATATTAATAAGGTCTTGAGGATATCTCACCAAGAGAACCCGCAATAATGGATTCAAATTAGATAAGTTTAGATTTAGAAGGATATAGGAAAGTATTGGTTTGGAAATAGGGTAGTTGATGAGTGGAACAGTCTGCCTAGTAGGGTTATTGAAGCAAGGACCTTGGGTAGTTTCAAATTTAGGTTGGATAAATTCATGAGTGAGAGGGGTTGGATTTGAGGGGGAATTGCACATGAGTAAATAGAATTATCAAAACTTATTTCTTGGGTAGCATTGAAAATTGGGTTGAACAAATATTCTGTTGATGAATGGTTCAGAGAACCGACAAGTTATAAATTAGACACATATGCAACACTGGGTATCTTTATTGAGGAAACGTTTCGCCACACAGTGGCTTCATCAGTCCAAACAATGTAGAAAAGTGTAAGTAGAGGAGGAGTTTGAGGTAATCAGTCCCTCGGCCTGGAGTCGATGTTTTCACCCATAAATCTTGTAGAAAGTACAGCACAGGGCCGTAGGGTTGTTATATACTGTAGTCAGGTGAGGCGAAGCAGGAGGAGGCGAGGTCATAGTGGTACCATATACTAGCCGAAGTAGGTCTTCGTCCAAAGGTTGGACAAGTGTTGAAGAATTCGTTTGTATCAAGATCCCAAGATGTTGCTGTGTCAGACAGGATGTAGATGAACCATTCATCTACATCGACTCCAGCCGAGGGACTGATTACCTCAAACTCCTCCTCTACTTACCCCTTTTCTACTTTGATTTGCTACTGGATCACTATGACAAGGTCCTGGATGCTGTAGAGGATAAACAAAATACAAATGTAGTATACACAGACTTTGCAAAAGCTTTGACAATGTGACCATGGTGAATAGCGCACAAAATGCATGATAAAGAAATAACAGGGAAAAGTTGGTAGATGGATCTATAACTTCCTGACAAATAGAACACAGAAAGTAATGGTAAACAGAGTAAAGTCTGAGGCAGCTACAGTGAAAAGCTCTGTTCCACAAGGCACAGTACTCGCTCCCATTCTATTCCTCATCCTCATATCAGACATAGAGATGTAAGACATAGCTCCTTGTCTTCCTTCGGATGACCCCCGGATTACCATGACAGTGACCTCCATCGAAGAAAAGCAAGACTCCAAGCGGACATCAACCAAATCTTGAAATGGGCCACTCAAAACAATATGAAGTTCAATGAAGAGAAATTTCAAATACTCAGATATGGAAAACATTTGGAAATTAAAACTTTCAAGGTATACGACAAATTCTAACCATACAAAAGATCGAAAAAGTAATGTGAAGGACCTGGGAGTCATAATGTCAGAGAATCTCGCCTTCAAATACCATAACAATGTATCTACCGCATCTGCTAGGAAAAGATAGGATGGAAAATGAGAACCTTCAAAAACTAGGGCCCAGCCCCTGATGATTTTTCAAATCGCTTGTTCTCTCTAAACTGGGAAAACTGCTGTACACTAACGGCCCCCATCAAGGCAGGCGCATTCTACCTGGAGTGTACAAAAAAATTTCACGGGCCCAAAAGTACGATTAGGCATCTAAATTTCTATCAACGGTTGAAGGCCCTTGATTTGTATTCTCTGGGCGCCCGGGGAAAAGGGACATGATAATATACACAGGAAAAACCAGGATTAGTACCAAACTTGCACACGAAAATCACTCCCTATAAAGCGACTGGCAGGAGATGCAACATTCCCCAATGAAAAGCAGAGGCGCCAGGTAAATGAGAGAAACACAATAAGGTCAAAGGGCCCCAAAACTGTTCAACCTTCCAGTTAAAAAGGGGATTCCAATAGCCCTGGCTGTCTTCAAAAGGCACTGGACGGGACCTAAAGTCAGTACCTGACCAACCGGGCTGGGTTCGTACGTCAGTTTGCGTGTGGGCTAAACCTGGTAGATCAGCCCTGATCCACCATGGGCCCGGTCTCGACCGAGCTGGGGGGTTGACCCCGAAACCCCCCTCCAGGTAAACTCCCGGTAAGTATTCCTTGAATTTTGCATTTAAAAGCATTTTATTTTTTTTTTTTTATTGTTGGAAAAATATAGTTCCACTTTTTAATATCTGGTTCTTTTAGTGTCAAAAACTGTTCTTGTCCTCGGCCTTCCAGCTGACCTGTCCTTGTAGCTCTTGCCTCATCTCCAGCATTTTCTCATGTTATTTTAAAATATTCGTGAGGGGGACTTTCCACCCCAAGATACATGCTTGTTTTCTGTAATCAATCCCTCCACTGCTCGGTAGTTAACAAATATCCTTGTAATTTAAATATCTCCCCTTTTTCCCTTTTGTTTTTTGCACTGCTTCAGCAGTTTTTTTGCTGACATTGATTTAACAATTTAACCGTTTTTTCAGTATCATTTATAATATATCTTCAGGTAACTGGCTCGTAATATATCCCGTTCTTTAGCAGTGTTGCATGCAAAAAGTGCGTCACCTTATTCGGGGCATGTTAACACACTCATTTAGGCTGCCTCACCAACCAGCGAACCATGTTGCTAAGGATTTGGTGAACGGGGCCCTATCACCAGATCAGCACCTTGGTTCAGCCAATCATAAAGTGGATCTGGCAATTGTAAAGGTGACGTAGATTCCACTCCCTGTTTACCCATTGTGCTCACCTATTTGTGGTTGCAGGGGGTCGAGTCACAGCTCCTGGCCCCGCCTCTTCACTGATTGCTACTAGATCCTCTCTCTCCCAGCTCCATGACCTTTATCAAACCTCGTCTTAAAACTACGCCACTTTCTAGGTTATTCCACTTCCTGACAACTCTATGACTGAAGAAGTACTTCCTAACATCCCATTGACTCAAAGGGGTCTTCAACTTCCAATTGTCACCCCTTGTTTATGTGTCCTCTCTCTGGAACATCCTGTCTCTGTCCACCTTATCTATTCCTCGCAGTATTTTATGTCTTTATCATGACTCCCCCATCCCTCCTGTCCTCTAGTGTCGTCAGGCCGATTTCCCTTTAAACCCTTTCTTCGTAAGACAATCCCTTAGCTCTGGGACTAGTATTGTTGCAAACCTTTGCACTTTCTCCAATTTCTTGACGTGCTTGACCAGGTGTGGGTTCCAAACTGGGGCTGATACTCCAGTATTGGGGCCCGACATATATGGTGTACAGAGTCTTGAACGATTCCTTAGTGAGGTATTGGAACTCTATTCTTAGGTTTGCCAGCGCCCGTATGCTGCAGCAGTTATGGATTGACGTGTGCCTAGGATATGTGCTCGGTATTTTACTCACCCCTAGATCTTTTTTCCCTTAGTGAGGTTTTTAGCTTTGGCCACCGACTATACTCTGTCTGCGCTCTTCTTTGCTCTTCCCCCATCTTTATTT
>WNWK01056844.1:0-10898 GCA_009830355.1 Cherax destructor
AGATAATTAAATAAAGTTAGCAAAAGAATCAATCAGTAGACATAAAAGGATGATAACACTATACAGATAACAAGGACATTAAGATAACATATACGATAACGTCAGCAGTGAATGAAGACTGTGTAGAAGTATAGGCTAGTAGGCACGAAGAAGAATAAGATCAAGATAAGGTACTCTAGATAAGATAGTCAAAGATTAAAGACAAAGACTGGAAAATTCAAGAGTTCCAAGCGCATGTTCAAACCTTTGTATCCTACTTACTAGTGTCTAATAGATTCAAGTTAAAAGATATGCAAATTAAATCATAGAAAAGAAACAATCTAGATGGCTATACTAGGCTGGCTTATGGAGCCATACAGGTCCAAGTCTGACGGTTCTCGCAAAATAATTGGTTCCTAATCTAGAGAGTACAGTGCTAGTCACGGCATTTTGCCGGGGCGCTCACCCGGCATAATGCCGTGACTAGCACTGTACATGTACCTACCCATTTTTTGTAAACTCTGGGACAAATTATCATTTAAACTTGTCATTTCTGAAAGAAATCAATAGCGAAAAAATTTCGAAATAGGTTTTCAACAAACCGAGGCAATATTGAACCACTGTGACCTCCAGCAATATATATTAAGGGGTCGATTTAAAACTGAGACAAATAATGTTATTTTTCTGAACACATGACTAGGGAATACCTGAAAATTCTGTATTAATAATTTAACGTGTCTTATATAAATTATTTACTATATAAAGAACAAAAAGGCACAGTAACGTGACTAGAATAACACACAGATACCCCGAACACAGAGAAAAGCTTCTAATGACGTTTCGGTCCCACTTGCACCATTCACACGTCACTCAAGTCATAAACTTTTCTCTCTCCTTCGTGTGGATTATTTGTGTATTTGTTATATATTTTCATGCTGTTCACATTTCGTTTAAAATTAGATGGATTTCGAACGATGCGCCATCCCAAAAAAGTCTCAGTATTGCTTAACCCAAGTTCCCTGTACCTTAATGCACGCGAGTGAAGTAGTGCAGAGTGGAGTATAAGTTTCTAATGCAGATAAATATTAGTGTTGAAAATACGAAAGCAGTCATAAACGGCATTCATAAGTCATCATATGGAAACTAATATTCCAATTTCTTCATCAAAAACTGCAAATTAAGATACAGCCCAAATCTAATTCGAACCTTCCATTAATAAATATCAGCTTTGAAGTAAACTGAAGAGGCTTTCTCGTGTTGTCAGAGAGACCAACTTCCTTAAAAAAAATACCTGCATATTAAGCATAAAAAAAATAAAAATCCCAAGATTTATAATATTTTTAAGTCAAGGCGAAAACTTTCCTGTATTTCCGGATTTTCAACAACATTTTTCGTTTGCTTTTTCATATTTTTTTTTTCGTTTACTCCTCGAGAATGTCTTGTTCAATCGGCTTCAAAAATTCAATGCCTGTTTAATGTATCTTAGGCAAAATTCATGGGACAATTTGCATGTGTGGGTGACCCAGGCACAGTGATATATAGGCCATTCCCATATTTATGTTCCCGTGTGCTTACTGGAGAAAGGTTCCTCCTAGCGACCATTTTGCCAATTTTAACCTCGAAATAGTATACTATTATTTTAGGTTTTTGCATTATTTTCCCCTTGATGCTGGAGAGAGGCTCTTGATCCAATGAACTGGATTTATCTTCTTGTTTTATCGAATAAAATACCTTGCATTCCAAAGGCACTATTTGACCTCCTAAGAGTTTAGAGCTTTCTTATTTAAATATAATTCTGAGCGATATCAGTCTTCAATGGCTGATACAAGGTTTGAAATGGATGGAAAGTTTCATGGGTTTAGGCTGTGTAGACACTAATTTTATTAGATTCTGGGCCATAACTGGAAAACGGCCTCCCGGGGATGCCAGTAACTAGTGACGAGTAATGACATTGTCATCTCAGAGAAATTAACCACTGTCTTTGCAGAGGAGCTCAGATACAACAGTTTAGAAGTCCCTCCAAGCTGCCAATATCCCTAACTTCTTAGTCGCAGCCCAACCTTGGTGGAGGTAGGGTGTGCTTTCTGGGTCTCCTGGTGGCAGTATCATACAACAGTGTTGCCCGCAACATGACTGCCAGTTACAGGCGACGTGTAAACACCGTTTGCATTGAGCTTTTGCAGGGAGCTGTATACCCTAGTACGGCTGATGTGCTGCTGCCCTTGATAATTAGGGACACTTATGGGATCCCGATTGCTGATCTGTATGGGGTTTCCCTTAATGGTGCCGTGAGAATCTTTGTCAAGTTTTCCAGCACTGGTGCTTATGAGGCAATTGTGGATACATATCAGGAACGGAGGATTGTGGTTCAAACTGGCTTGGAGATACGTCTACGAGATGTATCCATGCATTATTCTTGGATACGGATTAGGAATACTCCGTTTGAGGCTGATGAAGTGGATGTACGGAAGGTTTTTGGACAGTTTGGAGTTATTCACGCTGCTACTGTGGGGCATTGGGCCCAGGGTGTGTATGCAGGACTGCCAGAGAGCTCTTTTGTCCTTAAAATGACTCTGCGATGGCAGATTCCATCGTATGTCTTCATGGAAGAATTTAAAACCCAGGTGTACGTTACGTATCCTGGCCAGATACGCACCTGTCGGCTCTGTGGGTCCCCAGGACATATGGCAGTGATGTGTGGAAGCGGCCGGGACCTGCCGCGTCGAGCATCGGATGATCAGACAGCTGCTACTGATCAGGCGGCGCAGGAGGGCGTGGTACAGCAAGTGGAGCCAGATGTGTCAGAAGCTGCAGGAGTTGAGACGAGCACTGGGAAATGGAGCGACGAAGTACCTGAGGAAGTGCTCGTGCAGACTTTATCTATGGATATGAAGGCCCCGACTCAGGAGTCGGCGCTGAATAATTCTGAAGGGGATGTTGTTGGCGAGGAGGTGGGATTGGTGGATCCTACTTTTCGAGGACCTTCACAGGATGCTCGATAGTCCAACGATGGTTGGCATGTTGCCTGCGGAGGTGGTGCCTGAGGCGGATGAGTTACGACTTGGATGTGTTGATGGTGTTGAGGTCAATGAGCTTTCCAAGGTTTCGCATGTTGTAATGGAGGTCGAGGTGCATCAGGCTGAAGGGGATGATGTAATGGTTTGCACGGGTGTATCCCGTAAACGGCCTAGTGAGGTAGCTGGTGATGATGTTTTAACGCCTGGTCAGAGGTCTGGTAAAAGGCCTGGGCAGACGTGGCGAAGGGGGAAGGGGGCATTGTTAGGTCGGAATGGAGGGTTAGGAAAGGTAGTAGTGCAAGTGGAAGTTCTGTCCTGCCGGGAGGGCATAGGGTACAGAAGCAGAGAGGAAAACCCCTTTATAGTTTTAAGTTTCTGAATATGAATGTTAGTGACCTCCGTGCAGAGGTCAAGAAGAGATGGGTTGAAGTGACTTTGCGACGACTAGGTGTTGATGTATGCTGCCTTCAGGAGCATAATTTCAGGTGTGGAAGGGACTTGAGTCTGAATGGTTTGTCACGTATACAGGAAGTGCAATGAATTTCAAGGGGTTACTGTTGGGGTCAGGGAAACCAGCCCTTTACGTTAAAGTCTTGGGAGGAGGGGAGGGCAGGATTGTTCGAGTTGATGGGGTTTGGGGGATATTCAGGTATGTTTTATCGGGGTTTACATGCCTGCTGCGAATAGTCATCGTGTTAAGGAAGATTTTGTTCGTAATGAGTTGGTTTTATTTTCTGAGAGGATTACCGATGATAACTGTTGTTGCTGGTGACTGGAATTGTTAATCCGTAAGAAGGATGTAGAGCCCAGAGGAGCGGGATGTTTATTGGGTGTGTTGAGGGATGTTTTGGGTGCGATAGGAGTGGGGGATGTGATCCGGGGGAGGAAGTTTTGTAGAACATACTTTTGTCAGGAGAGGTTATGCTGCTAGATTAGATAGAATATATGTGACAGGGGATGTGAGGGTGGAGAATTGACTTGTGTGGATGTGGGATTTTCGGATCACGGGGCGTTTTGGCTTGTTTATCATGGGAAGGTGCAGTACGTATGTATTCTAGTTTTGGAAGCTGAACACTAGTTTTGCAAAGTCCAGATCATTGTGGGGTTTCGCGAGTGGTTGGGGAGGGTATGGGAGGAGGGTCGGGGTGTTGAGGCATTGTTGGGTGGTGGAATGGGAGAGGTAAAGTTGCGATTCGTGATTTTTATACAAGAATGGGGAGGGAAGAGGTGCGGTGAAGCATGGCATGCAAAAGTATTTGGAGGAATTTGAGAGGATGCTATGGAGGGGAGGGGGTGGGTATCCGCAGGAGGAGATTGCAGCCTTACACAGAACGGTTGCGGGAGATTCAGGAGAAGCGTTTCATGCCATTCGAATACGGGCGGGTTTGGATGATGTACTGTGGGGAGATAAGGCCTCAGCGTATGTGTTGCGAAAATTTGGTGCCGTAGGAGAGATATGACAATTATGTCTATGAAAGTCGATAGAGAGTTAGGTGGGTACCGGATGGGCCAGTTGTTGCGGACGACGGAGGGTATCAGTGGATATGCGGATGTTTGGTTCCAGGAGAAGTTATGTAAGGTGGACTATGATCGGGTAGAGCGTGGAATAGTCCTAGAGATTGTCTCGAGAATTAGTGATGAGGATCGTATGGGCATGGAGAGGATGATCACTGAGGAGGAGGTGTTGAAGGCGATACAGGGTCAGAGGTTAGGGAAATCGCCAGGAATAGATGGGATCCCTGGTGATTTTATGTTGCTCATTAGGAGGTCTTGAGGGAGATGCTAGTTAGGGTCTTTATGCGTGAAATCTGGGGGCGATATGGGGAAGATCAACGTACTGGGATTGTGGTGCTTGTACCCAAGAAAAGCATAGTGAGTCTTTGGGAGCGTATCGTGCAATAACGTTGCTTTGTTCTGACTACAAGATTTTTTTGCGAGTGTTGGCGGGAATCGGATGAAGGTGTTTTATGTCACTACTAGGGTGGGCAGTATGGTGTTCCCGGACGTAGCATAGGAGAATTGGGGGTTTTGTGGAGGTCGAAAGGGGGAGGAGTCGTAGGGCTGGACTGGGAAACAGCTTATGATCGTGTCAACAGGGATGTATTGCAGGGGAAAAACTTGAAGGCAGGGGTTTGGTGATGAAATAGTGGGATGGGTAAGGCATTTATGCGGGGTTCAGGGCGAGTGCAGGTAAATGGGCGGGTGGGGGGGAAAGGTGGGTATGGGGGGGGTGCGGGGGGTTTGTCGCGCTCCTGTTGCTCTTCAGGACCCCTTTTTCGGTTGGGTCTGAGGGGGGCCGAGAAGCGGGTGGGACAGTGATTGGGCACCAGGGTCTGGGTATTTATGATACATCCATTTTGGGGAAAATGAGGGGGGTTGAGTGTTATCAAAGGAGATAGAAGTTTTGGGTCAGCTTCTGGCATGAGGGGAATAGGGAAAAATCACATTTATTGGAGGTGGGGTCTTGGGTAGGGGGAAATTGGGGGGGTAGGTATGGGTGGGTCCCCCCTAAAAGACTTAAATTTGTGGGGGAACCTTTTTCAATGAAGTTAGGGGGAAAGTGAAATTAATTCCACTACGGTTGTGGAAGGGGCTTTAGTAGGATGGCGGGTTGGAGCGGGGATTTTCATTTCCGGCTGTGGTTATTAATCGTTGGTGTATAGCAAACTTTGGCATGGGCCGCGGGGTATCCTCTCTGGAGAGGGGTGTACTGGGGTGCAGGCAAGTCTTGCGATTCATTTGGGGTTTTTGGGAAAAACTGGTTAAAGGAGGGGGGTGATGACAAGGGTCATTAGGGGGTTGGGGGTTTTCCTTTGGGTAGGAGGATGCGGGTCTTTTCGTTAACAGGAATTTTGGTGAGGGGGGGGTCGGGGCAAAAAGGGGGAAAGGATTAGGGGTTTTGGGGGTGGTGGGTGGGCGGGGAAATGCGGGGGAAAATTTAGGGGTTTGGGGGTTTTGTTAGTAGCGCGTGGGCCGGGGGGATTAAGGTTAGTAAAATGGATGGGTAGGGGGGGAAGGGGCAGTATTGGTGGGAAATTTCCCAATGTACGATTGGAAAGGGGTTTTTTTAGGAATTGGTTTTTCCCTTGGGGGGTGAGACTGGGTTTCGGTTTTTTCATGGCATCTTGGCCTCAAACTCTCTTGTTTGAATGGGTTTGGGGGAGGGTGCTTTAGATGTGGGATCCTGATACAGCGTATCTGCTGTGTATTTTGCGGGTGCCGGGAAGGGGGTTGGGGTGGTTTGGCCAAGTTCTTCGTATGGTGGGGGAGGGGGGGGTTTTGACCTTCGGGCTTTAAGCAGATGTGGGGGTTGTACAGACGCGTTGCGTGGGTCATTTTTTTGTTTTAGATTTTCATGTGTCAGTCATGGGGTATGAGGGGGTTAGGGGAGTGGATAAGGGCTCTGGCAGGCGTTTTATAGAACAAGGGGAGAAATCAGTTTTTTTTATGGGAGGCGTGGTCGCTTTTTTTCCCGGAAGGGTATCGCCTCTCACAATGGGTCTTTTTTTTGGGGGGAGTAGAGGATGAGGGAAAACTTAAGGGTGGTTTCCCAGAAGGGGGGTTTTTTTTGTGTGTGTGTGTGTTGGTAGGTGTGTGTGATCTTGGGTTGGGGTTGGGGGGGGGTGGTAGGTGTGGGGTGGGAATGGGTTGGGGAGAGTTGTGCATCTGGTTTTGCTTTGACCTTTTTATGCAGGGGCATAGGGAAGGGGTTCTTTATGACTTTGACGGGTGAGTGAATGGTATTGCTTTTGACTTGGACTTTGGGATGGGGTTGATGTTTTTCATGGTATTTTTGGGGGGATTCCTCTCTGCTTAAATTATGAGGTTAGGGTGGTGGTTAGGAGGGTAGAACGTGTCACATATATGGAACACGGTTAATTGTAATCTGGTGGAATGCTGGTGGGTGGCTATTAGGCCTCATGTTTAATAATTTTTAAAAAGGTTTGTTGTTTTCCCTTTGTGGTAACGTTTTTTTCGGGTTGTGAAATTAGTCTCACTGTAGTTTTAGTATATCCTTATACATGTAGTAATTTATTTTGTCATGATTTGAAGTAAGTTGACGATAAAAATTACTTTTATGTAGGTCCTTGTTGGGCCATTCTTTTGTATAAACATGTATCAGTCTACCTACCCCAGTCATGGGGTTTTTTTTTAGTTGTAAGTTTGTAATCTGTATAATGTTCATAGGCTTTTATTTGTCATTTCATTGAAATATTAAAAAAGAATAAATAGGGAGGGTGGGGGTTTGGGATAGATTTGATTTTACTTAGTTTATAAAGTTTGTAAATGGTGTGGAAAAGTCGATGGTCACTTGAATTTTGTCAGTTACATAGTGATTTGTATATTTTGTATAAGGTCTCTTGTCATACAAGTACTTTGTATATGTTGTACGAAGACTGAGGTGTTATATATTGTTAGAAGGGATGTCATAAGACATTATATTTATGCTATGTTTCGGATCCATGTTTGTAAAACTGTATGGTTCTTAAATAAAATAAAAAAAAAAAAAAAAATATCCCTAACCCCTCCTTTAAAGTGCAGGCATTGTACTTCCCATTTCCAGGACTAAGTTATTTAATATTTAACCTTCATGTGTTATTTAATACCCATTGTAAATAAACATTCCCTTATATATATATATATATATATATATATATATATATATATATATATATATATATATATATATATATATATATATATATATATTTTTATATATATATTGAAAATAGTCACTATAATTTTAAAAAAAAAAATATTGGAAAAGCATCGTATTGTTATCAGTGTAGGTACTAGTAAAAATTTGGTTTATATATATATATATATATATATATATATATATATATCGTGCCGAATACGAAAAATTGATCAGTTAGCAGAACTCATTTAAAATTAACTTCTTTCTAAAATTTCTTTATATTTTTATCATTTATGTTAATGTAAAAAATAATATTTTTGTAAAAAAGAACCAAAAAATTATCAAACCTTATTATAACAAGCGCAATTTAATTTAGTCTAATACAACTAAATATATTTTAGATAAGTTTACAATAATTTAAAAATAAACAAACACATTAAATATATTTTTTTTTTCGTTAGGTTCATAATGAATTTTGCTAAATTATTACATACACAAATTTTCACTTGCCTTATTCGGCAAGAAGGCGTTGCTATTTAAACCAAAATTGCAAGTTTTACCTATTCGACACGACGGCAAACCGCCCCGACGGGATCACCATCTATCCTTGGAAGAATGGCAAGCTCTTAGCCTGGGATTATCCTGTGTGTCGACACTGGCTGACACCTACATCCATCACAGTGTTGGGCGACAGGGAGGAGCTGCTGACCACAGAGAGGAGTACAAGATCCAAGTACAGGGACATAAGCCAACAGTAAAATTTGTCCCAGTGGGATCAGAGACCTTGGGAGGCGTGGGGAAAAAAAAGCAACACGTTTCCTTAAGAACTGGGTTTCAGACCATCGACACAACCAAGGACCCAGGAGCCACGTTCATGTTCCAGCGTCTCAGTGTGGCCATCAGGGAAACGCATGCTGCATTCTTGTCTCGCGTCCCGGGTTTTGGGGGGAGCTGGAGGAGATTCATAATCTTTGACATATTGTACCATTGTATTCATGTTCATGTTTGTGTTTTTTTACAAATGTATTCTGTCTATCAATAAAGCATTTATATGTATGTATGTGTGTATATAGGATGGGGTGGTAGGAGAAGTGGAATATTCAAATGGCTTCAGGAAGAAATCCAAATATTCTTCCTTGAAGCCTTTTTATCCACTTCTCCGAGGCTATAGGTCCCCCCAATTTGCACTAGAGGTGGACCCCATTCTATATATAATAAATATATATATATATATATATATATATATATATATATATATATATATAATATATATATATATATATATAAAATGAAATGTCTAAGACGCTAAACCGGGGGCAAGGGGCTGAACCCCTTTCCTTTTTAAAATAAATGTAAAAGGAGAAACTTTCGTTTTTTTCCCTTTTTTTTCCCCCCCCTCTGGGGCCCCCCTGCCTCGTGGGCCCCCTGCCTCGGGGGCCACCCTGCCTCAGTGGGCCACCCTGCCTTGGGGGGCCACCCCCCCTCGTGGGGCCCCCCTGCCTCGGGGGGGCCCCCCCCCCGGGGGAAGGGGGCCCGTGTTTAAAGAAAAAAAGATATACAAAATATATGTTATATATATATATATATATAATATATATATATATATATATATATATATATATATATATATATATATATATATACTTATATATATATATATATATATATATATATATATATATATATATATATATATATATATATATTTATATATATATATATATATATATATATATGTCTGATTAGGTAAAACTGGTCAATTAGCAAGAACTCATTTAAAATTAAGTCCTTTCTAAAATTTTCTCATATACGTTTAAAGATATTTTTTTTTCTTTTGTTAATGAAAATATAATTTTGTACCAAAAAAAATTTTGAAAACCTCCCAAAACCTTATTACAACAAGCGCAATTTTTTTAGCCAACAACTAAATATTTTTTAGATACGTTAACATTAATTTAAAAAAACCCAAACACAATGAAATATTTTTTTTCGTTATGTTCAGAAGATTTTGGCGTTTGTACAAAATTTTTCCACTTGTCTTATATGGCAAGGTGAGCGTTGCTATTTCCCAAAACCCAAGTTTTACCTAATCGGCACGACATATATATATATATATATATATATATATATTTTTTTTGTAGTCCCAATAAAAAACAATTAAAAGAAATCATTTATAATTAAGTCCTTTTTAAAATTTTCTCTTATCTTTAAAAAGATATATTTTTTCATTTATGTTAATGTAAAAATTTAAAATTTTTTACCAAGAAAAATTTTAAAAAACCCCTAACCTTATTATAACAAGCGCAATTTAATTTACCCCTCCCAACTAAATATTTTTAGATACGTTAACATTAATTTAATAATAAACAAACACAATGAAATTTTTTTTTTTCGTTATGTTCAGAATGATTTTGGCGAAATTACTGCATCACAAATTTTCACTTTTTATATGGCAAGGTGAGTGTTGCTTTTTAAAACCCAAAAATCGCAAGTTTTACCTAATCGGCACGACATATATATATATATTTTTTTATTTTTTGATTTAAAATTTTTAAAATCCCGTAAAACGCAAACACTCGGCCGCGCCTGAGAATCTAAGTGTGGGGTGATCAGGTTTGACTAATAAGGAAAGTAGTTAATTCCTTGGATCAAAAGCCATTTACCAGTATCAAAGGCCCCCTTTTTGATGGGTAAAATTCATGAAATATTCCCTTCTCCAACCTTATCATAATTCCCCAGCAACTTGTTTCCTCGTCCTTTCCATATATTCCATTAGATATTCAAGCCTTTTTTTTTATTTTCTTCACCTCGGGTGAAAATGGCCCAAATTTTTTCAACAAATTACTCCACGTGAACAATCGTAGTTAGCTGCCCCCCAAAACCTCCCTTTTCAAAACCCAACAATCCATTAACGTCGCCCCGGGGGGATAAATGACTTTACGCCCATTTTTATGCAAAAGGCTTGAGGACAGGGTACCACGGCAGGTCCTGCTGACTGATAGCAAGGTAACAGCAAGCAGGTCCTGCTGACTGATGGACAAGGTCCAAGCAGGTCCTGTTGACTGATAGACAATTAACAGCAACAGGTCCCTGACTGATGGACAAGGTCCAGAAAGCAGGTCTTGCTGACGATGGACAAGGTCCAGCAAGCGGGCTTGCTATATGGACAAACCCAAACGGTCTTGCTGAATGATGGACAAAAGGACCAGCAATTAGGTCCAGTTGACTGATGGACATGGTACTGAAGCAGGTCTTGCTGACTG
>WNWK01056845.1:0-10898 GCA_009830355.1 Cherax destructor
GACTTGATTCCTGGAGATGGGAAGTACAGTGTTTGCACTCTGAAGGAGGGTGTTAATGTTGCAGTTTTATAACTGTAGTGTAAAGCACCCCTCTGGCAAGACAGTGATGGAGTGAATGATGATGAAAGTTTTTCTTTTTCGGGCCACCCTGCCTTGGTGGGAATCGGCCGATGTGTTAATTAAAAAAAAAATTGTGTTTAGACAGTCTGTAATATTTGCATCCCCAAGGAAGCTTGATAGTTCATTCTCATTTGTGATAGTATATAATTGGCCTACATTTGTTTTCTTTACTTGAATTTCCCATCCCGGGTGAAACATTGGTGGATTTTATCATTATGTATTCTCATGCTAAAGTTTTCTGATTCTATACAAGAGGTTCTGACGTTTTTTGGTCAGACACTCGTTTATATATACCTCTTTCCTCGCTGTAATAGATGAGCTAATTAGGTCTTTTTTCCTGTCATGTGTGGTAAATCTAAGCATAACACTTTTTCTACCATGGGACCCTAGTAATTGTGCTTCCTTTATTTCTGTCACTGGTACATTAACCTTTATTTGATCTCTTATGATCTGGATAGTAATGTCTTTACTGTTTGCTTGGTTCATGTCACTGGGAAAGAGTGGACTGTTCACTATTACTGCGTCTGATAATTTTTCTGCTCGGTTTTTTCCTCTTGGAGGGCAAAGTAGTCGTTAAACTGATTATCCATGTTGTTCTTCCACTCTTTTATGGCTTCCTCAACCTTTGAATTAATAGATGTTATCTGTTCTGTTTGGCTATCTATGACTGCTTGGAGGGTTTTGCCAAAATCAGTCATTCCAGATGTTAACTTTTGTTCAAGGCTGAGGATTTTGTTTTCAAGGTGTGTCATCCTGGTATCTTGTTGCATTAGTGTTCTACGAAGGTTCATATTTTCAGTAATTAAGTTGGTGATGTATGACTTGAGAGTACAGTGGACCCCCGAGTAACGTAAAAACTTCATTCCAGAAGCCTGCTCAAGTGCCATTACCGAACGAATTTACTCCCTTAAGAAAAATTGTCAAGTAGGTTAGTCCATTTCAGACCCCCAAATATACACTTACAAAAGCACTTACAATATTATACTTACATAATTGTACGATTTCCGTGGTGTACGTAACTCGGGGGTCCACTATATCTGGATCGTTCGTCATACCTGAGAGATTATCTGGAGTGAAACCAGTGAAGGGGGAGTTTGAGGAAGAGGCAGCCATGTTTGTTGTTGATGCGTCACCCTGGGCGATGGTGAGGGGGATGGAGGGTGTATGGAACACGGGTAGGAGGGGAGAGGGAGGAGAGAGGGACGTGAGTTTATTATGCTTCAATATGACGCTAATACAGTGGACCCCGGTGTTCGTGATTTATTCGTTCCAGAATGCTGTTCAAGTGCCGTTACCAAACGAATTTGTTCCTATAAGGAATAATGAAAATTAGACTAGTCCTTTTAGACCCCCAAATATACACTTACAAAAATACACTTACATAATTCTTCGAGTTTGGAGCATCACGAAAACCGGGGGTTCACTGTATCATCTCTATGGCTTATTTATCTATCACAATTCATCTAATATGACATATTAAACAATATTAATAACATAGAAACATGATACAGTGGTACCCCGACTTACGATATTAATCCGTCAGAGAGGGCATATTTTAAGGCGAAACAATCTTTACACGAATCAATTTTCCCCATAAGAAATAATGGAAATAAATTTAATCCGTCCAAGACTTCCAAAAGTAGTTAAATAAAATATTTTTTAGAACTTTTTGACATTAAATAATACAGAATTTAATTAAGAATACCTAAATACACATGTAAATATTGTACAATAACATGTCACTTACATTTATTGAAGAGTTGTTGATGTGTGGAGGACGGGAGGAGGGGAGAAGGTGGAGTAGTATGCTAGTGTTTGGAAGGGGAATCCCTTTCCATTAACACTGCAGGTACCAAGTTCTTTTCTGGGGTTACTGGCCTTTTTCTTTGAATGCTACACTCCCTGCATGAATGCTACACTCCCTGCATGAATGCTACACTCCCTGCATGAATGCTACACTCCCTGCATGCCTACTACACTCCCTGCATCCTTGCTACACTCCCTGCATCCTTGCTACACTCCCTTCATCCTTGCTACACTCCCTGCATCCCTGCTACACTCCCTGCATACCTGCTACACTCCCTGCATCCCTGCTACACTCCCTGCATCTTTGCTACACTCCCTGCATGCCTGCTACACTCCCTGCATGCCTGCTACACTCCCTGCATCCCTGCTACACTCTCTGCATCTTTGCTACACTCCCTGCATGCCTGCTACACTCCCTGCATGCCTGCTACACTCCCTGCATGCCTGCTACACTCCCTGCATCCCTGCTACACTCTCTGCATCTTTGCTACACTCCCTACCTCCCTGGTGGTGGTGTTATTGTTGGGTTTATAAGGGCCACTGAGAGAAGCCATACATATTAGTGGTAGTGGAGGCGGCAGCAGAAGCCACCACCACTATTCACACTGAAACAATGTACGTAATTTATAAATAAGAAATATTTACACTTTAATTTAAAAATAAAAAATATTTACACTTTATAAATAAGAAATATTTACACTTACCTTGGAGATGTTAGTTTAATTAGTTAGTTTGATGGAGGAGATGCTGGCAGAGGTTTAGGGTGGTGGAAGATAGCAGGGCGGCATATGTTCAGTGGCCCTATATACCTCCAACAACATTGGAGAGTTACTTTCGTGTCCTTTTTCTTTCGCTTAATCGCTTAACTTACTTGCTACACTTTATTGCTGGCTGGCGCTATAGCCTTTATCGACTCCTGCTGCTTTAGTATCGTACATATCGTTGAATCACTGAATCACTGAAGAAGGCACATTCTCCCCTCTCTCTTCCTCCTCCACTTTGGTACTTTGCTACGAGTTTTTTCTTGAATTCTATCGTGTTTCTTACCTTCTTTACCAAAGGGCTGGCACTAGGAGCTTTCTTTGGGCCCATGGTGGCTTATTTAGCAGTTGCAAGCACAAAAAACAATGGATTATTATGAAATGTATCGTTTGAACCCATAGGGTGATGGTCACTCGCCCACAAACAATGCCACACTGACTCTCTGAATGTTGTGTGGGAGCCTTTGTGTATGCCCGGCCGCTCCTAGCCCCACAAACGCGTTCCGTACCACCGCTGAATCGCGAGGCAAATCACGAAATGCGGATATATTTTCATGAAAAAAGTTCCCGAAAGTTGAATTTCACGAAGCGTGAAGCTCATGAAACTCGGGGGGTCCACTGTACTACCACTTCCACTACCTGCATTATCACTACCACTACAGTAGGACCCCCATATCCACAGGGTATATGTTCTAATGACCTGCCATATACAGTGTACCCTCGGTTAACGAAATTAATCCATTCCAGGAGCTATTACTTAATCTGAATCTTTCGTAATCCGAACCCTTATTTCCCATAAGAAATAATGTAAATACAATTAATCCGTTCCAGACATCCAAAAATATTCACAAAAAATACATTTTTTAAAGAATAACTATAAAAATAATAATAATAATAATAGTTTATTTAGACATGATACAATGTTGTTATTTAGACATGATACATAGGTATAACACACACAAATACTACATACAATATTAACCCTTTGGGGGTCCAAGGGGTCTCTCTGAAACTCGTTCTAAGGCTCCAAGAATTTAAAAAAAAAAAAAAAAAAATTCTTATGAAATGATAGAGAATGTTTTTCCGATCATAACGCCACAAAAATTATGAAATTTGATCAAAAACTAACGGAATTATGCTTTCGCGAAGTTAGTGGAAGATAGCAGGGCGGCATATGTTCAGTGGCCCTATATACCTCCAACAACATTGGAGAGTTACTTTCGTGTCCTTTTTCTTTCGCTTAATCGCTTAACTTACTTGCTACACTTTATTGCTGGCTGGCGCTATAGCCTTTATCGACTCCTGCTGCTTTAGTATCGTACATATCGTTGAATCACTGAATCACTGAAGAAGGCACATTCTCCCCTCTCTCTTCCTCCTCCACTTTGGTACTTTGCTACGAGTTTTTTCTTGAATTCTATCGTGTTTCTTACCTTCTTTACCAAAGGGCTGGCACTAGGAGCTTTCTTTGGGCCCATGGTGGCTTATTTAGCAGTTGCAAGCACAAAAAACAATGGATTATTATGAAATGTATCGTTTGAACCCATAGGGTGATGGTCACTCGCCCACAAACAATGCCACACTGACTCTCTGAATGTTGTGTGGGAGCCTTTGTGTATGCCCGGCCGCTCCTAGCCCCACAAACGCGTTCCGTACCACCGCTGAATCGCGAGGCAAATCACGAAATGCGGATATATTTTCATGAAAAAAGTTCCCGAAAGTTGAATTTCACGAAGCGTGAAGCTCATGAAACTCGGGGGGTCCACTGTACTACCACTTCCACTACCTGCATTATCACTACCACTACAGTAGGACCCCCATATCCACAGGGTATATGTTCTAATGACCTGCCATATACAGTGTACCCTCGGTTAACGAAATTAATCCATTCCAGGAGCTATTACTTAATCTGAATCTTTCGTAATCCGAACCCTTATTTCCCATAAGAAATAATGTAAATACAATTAATCCGTTCCAGACATCCAAAAATATTCACAAAAAATACATTTTTTAAAGAATAACTATAAAAATAATAATAATAATAATAGTTTATTTAGACATGATACAATGTTGTTATTTAGACATGATACATAGGTATAACACACACAAATACTACATACAATATTAACCCTTTGGGGGTCCAAGGGGTCTCTCTGAAACTCGTTCTAAGGCTCCAAGAATTTAAAAAAAAAAAAAAAAAAATTCTTATGAAATGATAGAGAATGTTTTTCCGATCATAACGCCACAAAAATTATGAAATTTGATCAAAAACTAACGGAATTATGCTTTCGCGAAGTTAGTGGTATCCATGACATTTACGCATCAACGATTTTGCCCACTTTGAGCCCTATTTTCGGCAAATTCCAATGCTTCAGTCTACTAAAATTATAGCTATTTCGCTAGAACTCCATATCTTCTATCGATTGAGTACAAGAAACTGCCTATTTACCAATTTCAACTACCCAAAATAGTGGTCAGAAAATGGCAATTTGGCCAATTTCACACAAATTTCAAATGATGCCAATTTCAAAATAGGGTCCAGAATAAACAAGGCAGACATTCCTGGCACTAAAATAACATCTTCTCTGTTCATTAGTCACGTCTCCAGGCCCCTCTTACATTACTTTTGCTTTCCATTTTGAAGTTTTATTCTCACAAAAAATAGAAGATTTACTGTTATGTATACAACTGCATCATTGTAAAAATGGTATAAATAACATCAGCGCACTTGTGCAAGAATATTAGACTCTCCAGTTGATGTGTATTGGACACATGGTGTGATTTGTTTACTCTTGAACATCGGCCAAAATCGAACATTTTCGTTATTTTGCGCTCAGTTTCAAGGTATTTGTCATCGTGAAACCAGTCAAAATTATCTCTATTTCTGTAATATATCATCTATTCTATAAAGCGAGACTAAGAAAACGAGAATACAAGCATAAATACCATACGAAAATAGACTGCAAAGTCGCTGTTTTAAACCAAAAACATGGTCAAAGTTTTTTTTTCCTCATTATGCACTGTGTGGTGCAGGAATTTTTTTATACTGCGCACACTGACCGCACAGACCCATTCTATCACATCTAGGCCTAACATCCTGTTTCTGCTTGATTTGAGGGAGCTAGAATTTAGGCGTACTAGTACGTCAATAACCCCAGGGCATAAAACGTACTAGTACGTCAATAACCCCAGGGCGTAAAACATACTAGTACGACCAAAACCCCGAAAGTGTTAAATTTATAAATAAATATTGAAATAAACATTTAAAATAACATTTACTTACCTTTATTGAAGAGACTTGCTGGCATCTGGAAGATAGGGAGGAGGACAGGGGGAGGGGTTAGTGATTGGAAGGGGAATCCCACTCCCTGCATGCCTGCTGCACTCCCTGCATGCCTGCTACACTCCCTGCATGCCTGCTACACTCCCTGCATGAATGCTACACTCCCTGCATGACTGCTACACTCCCTGCATAAATGCTACACTCCCTGCATGAATGCTACACTCCCTGCATGAATGCTACACTCCCTGCATGAATGCTACACTCCCTGCATGAATGCTACACTCCCTGCATGCCTGCTACACTCCCTGCATGCCTGCTACACTCCCTGCATGCCTGCTACACTCCCTGCATGTCTGCTACACTCCCTGCATGCCTGCTACACTCCCTGCATGCCTGCTACACTCCCTGCATGCCTGCTACACTCCCTGCATGCCTGCTACACTCCCTGCATGCCTGCTACACTCCCTGCATGCCTGCTACACTCCCTGCATGCCTGCTACACTCCCTGCATGCCTGCTACACTCCCTGCATGAATGATACACTCCCTGCATGAATGATACACTCCCTGCATGAATGCTACACTCCCTGCATGAATGCTACACTCCCTGCATGAATGCTACACTCCCTGCATGAATGATACACTCCCTGCATGAATGCTACACTCCCTGCATGAATGCTACACTCCCTGCATGAATGCTACACTCCCTGCATGAATGCTACACTCCCTGCATGAATGCTACACTCCCTGCATGAATGCTACACTCCTGCATGAATGCTACACTCCACCTGCATGAATGATACACTCCCTGCAGGAATGCTACACTCCCTGCATGCCTGCTACACTCCCTGCATGCCTGCTACACTCCCTGCATGCCTGCTACACTCCCTGCATGCCTGCTACACTCCCTGCATGCCTGCTACACTCCCTGCATGAATGCTACACTTCCTGCATGAATGCTACACTCCCTGCATGCCTGCTACCACTGGGGTGCCACTAGGAAGCTTCTTTGGACCCATGGTGACATATTTCACAGTGACAATCACTAAACCACCAAAAAAGACACCAAATGTATTGTGAATGTTTGAAAGAGCACGCTGGGTAATGTTCTCTCAATGGTAAACAATGCTACACTGGCATCTTGCACAGGCACAGGCCATGCACGGAGCAGGCGGACACGTCTAATACGTTTCGCTAACCGAGTTTTTTTCGCTATCCGATTGCAAAAAAAGCTTTCGGTAACCGATTTTTTCGTTAAATAAACCTTTCGTTAACCGAGGGTCCACTGTATATTAAAACCGCGGATAGTAGCAAACCCTGTACACAGGTTTTTTTCGTTTATGTACATACCTGTTAAAGTTCAATTGATAACTTATGCACAATAAGTGCAGAATTATCACTTTTTCACTGATGGCACTTCACGGCTTCTCTTAGGCTCTCAACATTATTAAGCAAAATTAAAGGTTATTTTCGATCCTCGTATAACTGAAATCGCGGATACCAGACCCACGGATATGGGGGTTCTACTGTGCTTCTTTTTCTTCCTCTTTTTGTCCTGTCACTGTCCTCCTCACCTGTATATACTGGCTCCCTCACTCTTTTGTGTTAATGTGACTTTGTAAATGGTCCAAGTTGGACAGAAATGTTGTCATAAGCTTCTCTTTCCTATGTGCGGGTTATTTGTGTATTGTTCAGTAATATAATGTGCATTTATCAGTAATAATGCATATTGATCAGAAATAATGTGTGTTGATCAGAAATAATGTGTATTTATCAGAAATAATGTGTATTAATCAGAAATAATGTGTATTGATTAGTAATGTTTATTGATCAGTAATGTATATTGATCAGTAATGCATATATAGTGGACCCTCGCCATTCGAATTTAATCCGTTCCAGGAGCTTGTTCTTAACGTGAAATGTTCGAAAGGCGATTTAATTTTTCCCATAAGAAATAATGGAAATACAATTAATCCGTTCCAGAAATCCAAAAATATTAAAAAAATAATATATTTTAATAAAATTAAGCTTCTACATAGACAAAAACATTAAATACTACAGTGCTGTACTACTAAAAGTATTAGTAAATGCAAGTCTTTTTACTTACCATTATTGAAGATTGTTGATGGCATAGGGAAGAGAGGGAGGAGGAGTGAGGGAGGGAGGGGTTAGTGTTTGGAAGGGAAATCCCCTTCCAGAAGGACTTCAGGTATCAAAGCCCTATCTGGGGTTACTTCTTTTCTTTGTCTTTTAATCCCACTAGGACCAGCTTGGGAGTCACTGGACACTTTAACAAAATAACTGTCCACAGTCCTCTGTTTCTGGCGCCTTTTCAACATGTTCCTGAAGAAGGACATTGTTTGGTCACTGAACATGCTGCTGTTATGGCTTGTTTGAGCTTGTTCAGGGTGGTATTTTTCAACAAAAGTTTGCAATCTATTCCACATTGTACACATCTCCTTAATCTCTGAAGAAGGCACCTTCTTCAGCCCCTCTTCCTCCTTCTCCCATGAATCAATAGCCTCAGATCTGGTCTGATGCTCTTCCATTTCCAGCTCTTGCAGCTCTTGAGTTGTTAGCTCTACCCTGTGGCCCTGCACTAACTCTTCCACATCCTCGCCACTCACCTCCAACCCCATGGACTTGCCCAATTCCACAATAGAGTCCACAACAGACACAGGGTCGGCAGGGTCAGGGTCAGCCTCAAACCCTTCAAAATCCCTCTGTTGGACACAACCTGGCCACAATGGTCTCCAAGCAGAGTTCAAAGTCCTTGAAGTCACTCCCTCCCAAGCCTTGCCTATAAGGCCTATGCAGCTGTAGATATTGAAGTGATTCTTCCAGAACTCTCTAAGGGTCAATTCACTGTCCGAGGTCATTTCAAAGCACTTTTCAAACACTGCTTTTGTGTAGAGTTTTTTGAAGTTACAGATGACCTGCTGGTCCATGGGCTGGAGGAGAGGAGTGGTGTTAGGAGGCAAGAACTTCAGTTTTATAAATTTGAAGTCTTCACACAGTAGGTCTTCCATGTTTTGAGGATGTGAAGGAACATTGTCCAGCAACAGGAGGCACTTTTTGTCCAAACCCTTTTCCTGTAGGTATTTTCTCACACTGGGGCCAAACACTTCATGGATCCAGTCACTGAAAAGGTGCTTTGTGACCCATGCATTCTGACTAGCTCTCCACAAGACACACAATCTACTTTTGACGACATTGTGTCTCTTGAACACACTGGGATTTTCTGAGTGATACACTAGTAAAGGCTTTAATTTAAAATCCCCACTAGCATTACTACACATCATGAGAGTTAGCCTGTCTTTCATAGGCTTGTGTCCTGGCAGTGCCTTTTCTTCCTGAGTAATGTAGGTCCTGTTGGGCATTTTCTTCCAAAACAGGCCTGTTTCGTCACAATTGAACACTTGTTCAGGTTTCAATTTTTCAGTCTTTATGTAGTCCTGAAACTCATTTATGAATTTTTCAGCTGCATGTTTGTCTGAACTGGCAGCCTCACCATGCCTTACCACATTATGTATGCCACTACGATTTTTAAATCTCTCAAACCAGCCTTTGCTGGCTTTAAATTCACTACCATTACAATCAACACTGGTTGCAGGCATTTTCTTTACAAGATCGGCATGCAAGTTCCTTGCCTTTTCACAAATAATTGACTCCGACACACTATCACCCGCTAACTCTTTATCCTTGATCCACACCAGCAACAACTTCTCAATCTCTTTGATTATTTGTGGTCTATTTTTGGCTCGCACAGTAACACCTTTTGCAACATCAGCTTGCTTAATTTCTTCCTTCTTAAGCAGGATAGAAGCGATAGTTGACCTGTTTTTGCCATATATCCTAGCAAGATCACACAATCGCACACCACTCTCGTATTTTTGTATTATTTCCTTCTTTATTTCTACGGTGTTTCTCACTTTTATCAGCCCAGGGGTACCACTAGGAACTTTCTTGGGACCCATGGTAGCTTATTTCACAGTCGCACTTAATGAACAAACTCCAAAAAATTATAATTAAGTGTGAAATGTCTGGAGAAGCGTGCAGGGTATTGTTCTCTCGAGTGTAAACAACGCGGGACTGGCTCTCCACGCCTGCGCGGTGAGGCACCCAAGCGCCTGGGCGGACAGGTCACGAACGCATTCGTTCGACTCGCGATAATTTGTTCGCATGACAATATCGAATTTCTTGTACTAATGACGATTTGTTCGACTGCCGAGCCGTTCGAATAGCGGGGGTCCACTGTAGATTAATAATAATGTGAATTAATCAGTTTTCTATAAAATCTAATGTACAGTGGTCCCTCGACTAACGAACTTAATCCGTTCCAGGAGCTAGTTCTTAACACAAAAATTTCGTAATTCGAAACCTTATTTCCCATAAGAAGTAATGTAAATACAATTAATCCGTTCCACTCAAAAATATTCACAAAAAATACATTTTAATTATAGTTCTACATACACAAAATAACATTATTAAAGCTATAAATACTACTACTAATATTAAATAATATAAAACAGATTAATAAATAACATTTACTTACCCTTATTGAAGAGAGTTGCAGGCATCTTGAAGATAGGGAGGACGACAGGGGGAGGGTGTTAGTGTTTGGAAGGGGAATCCCCCTCCATAAAGACTTCAGGTAACAAGTCCTTATCTGGGGTTACTTCCCTTCTTTTTCTTTTAATGCCACTAGGACCAGCTTGAGAGTCACTGGATCCCTGGCTCATGAAATAACTGTCCACAGTCCTCTGTTTCTGGTGACTCTTTAATATTTTCCTGAAGTGCAACATGGCTCTGTCACTGAAGTGGTTGCACAGATGGCTCATTTCAACTTGCTCAGGGTGGTGTTTTTCAACAAAACTTTGTAACCTATTTCACATTCCACACATTTCCTTAATCACTGAAGAAGGCACCT
>WNWK01056846.1:0-10898 GCA_009830355.1 Cherax destructor
GAAATCAATTTGGCTCTTCATTTTATGCAAAATTCTATTTAAAAGTGTGATAATATATATTTAGCTAAAAAACAGTTTTGCCAGAAAAGCCCTCAAACCGTTAAACGTCAAATGCAATAAAATACGATTTTAGCATTTTTGAGCTTTTTATTGTTTCATGTATTTTCGAAAATAATATGAATATTCTATAAAAATATTGATTTTATAGGTTTTATTATTTAATATATAAATAATATTATATTAAAATGCTATAAATCGTTATTTTATTCATTTTCTACGATCATTGATTTTAATTTTCTGAAAAACTATTTTTTTCGATAAAATATACCAAAAATAAATTTCGCTTACTTTCAAAAATTTCAATTGCAGTAAAATTTATTTAAAAGTTTGAAAATCTAGTATTTTACTAAAAATGAGTTTGTTAGAAAGCCTCAAACGCTTAAAACCAATATGCAATAAAATACATTTTGCACATTTTCAGCTTTAGATTATTTGAAATAATATGAAATATTTTAAAAATATTGATTTTTATAGGTTTTGTTTTTAAATATATAAATAATATATAATATTAAATGCTATAAATCGTTTTTTATTGCATTTTTGACGATTCATTATTAGTTTTCTGAAAAAAACTATTTTCGATCAATACCTCAAAAAAATATTAAAATTTCGCTTACTTCCAAAATTTCAATTGCAGTAATGTTTAAATTGAAAATCTTATTTTTAGCTAAATGTTTTCAGAAAAGCACTAAGCTCTAAACGTCGAAATATGCATAAATACATTTTAACATTTTCGGTTTAATGTTTCATGTTTTTGAAATATATGAAATATTATAAAATTAGATTTTTATAGTTTATGGGATTTAAAAATATGTAAATAATAAAAAAAACTTCATTTTTTGCATTTTTGACGATACTTTTCCATAAATTTAATTGCAGTAGAAATTTATTTAAAGTTGAAATCTAATATTTTAGCTAAAAATGGTTCAAGCCTAAACGCTCTAAGTCGAATATGCAATAATACGATTTTAGCACATTTTCTATTTTTAATGTTTCATGTTTTTTTCGAATATATGAAATATTCTATAAAAATATGATTTTATAGATTTTAGATTTTAAAAATATAAATAAAAATATTCAAAATTATAAAATCATTTTATTGCATTTTTGACGATAGGCATTTCAAGATTTTTGAAAACTATTTAATAAAAACCTAGAGTAACCTTCTAAAAGAAAATCAAAATTTGGTTACTTTTCCATATATTTCAATTGAGTAAATTTATTTAAAAGTGTGATAATATATGTATTTTAAAAATTTCCAGAAAAGATAAGATCTAAACATCGAAATATGCAATAAAATACCATTTAGAACATTTTATGATATTTTTAATGTTTCATGTTTTTGAAAAATGAAAAAAATTTAATTTAATAAATATTAAAAAATGCTACAACATTTGCATTTTGACGATTTACATTTTCAGTTTTTGAAAACTATTTTTTTAGATAAATACACCTATTAAGTAAAATATAAATTGCACTTTTCCATAAATTCAATTCAGTAAATTCTTTTAAAAGTGTGATAATATATGTATTTTAAAAAGTTTTGCAGAAAAGCCTCAAACGTTAAAACGTCGAAATATGCAATAAAATACATTTTGCACTTTTTAGCTTTTATTTTTCATGTATTTTGAAAATAATATGAATATTCTATAAAAATATTGATTTTATAGGTTTTATTGGATTTTTAAAAATATAATAATTATATATTAAAAATGCTATAACTTATTTTATTGCATTTTGACGATTCATTGTATTTTAGATTTTCTGAAACTATTTTTCGATAAAATATACTCAAAAATAAATTTCGCTACTTTCTAATAATTCAATTGCAGAAATTATTTAAAAGTTTGAAAATCTTAGTTTTTACTAAAAAGTTTGTTAGAAACACCAAACAGCTCTAAACGTGAAATAAATAAATCATTTCATTTTTCTAGCTTTTATTGTTTCATGTATTTTCGAAAATAATATGAAATATTTATAAAATATTGATTTTATAGGTTTTATTTTTTTTAAATATATATAATATTAAAATGTATAAATCGTTTTATTCTTTTGACGATTCATTGTATTTTAATTTTCTGAAAAAACTATTTTTTTTGACATATACTAAAAAAAAATTTCTTACTTTTCCCATAAATTTCAATTGCAGTAAAATTAAAGTTTGAAAATCTATTTAGCTAAAATGGTTTGCAAAAAGCATAAACTTAAACTAAATAGCAATAAATTTTGCACATTTTCGAGTTTTAATGTTCTGTATTTTCGAAATATATAAAATTTAAAAATGATTTATGTTTTTATGATTTAAAATATAAATAATATAATATTAAATGCTAAAATCTTTTGCATTTGTTGATTTTAGGATTTTCTAATATTTTTTTATAAAATATATTTCAAAAAATATAAAATTTCTTACTTTTCATAAATTCAATTGATAAAATTTATTAAAAGTGAAATCTTATTTTAGCTAAAAATGTTTCAGAATCAAACGCTCTAAAAGTCGAATATAATAAATACATTTAGCACATTCTGAGTTTTTAATGTTTCATGTTTTTTCGAAATGATATGAAATATTCTATAAAATATGTTTATAGATTTTTAATGGGTTTTTAAAATGTAAATAAATAATAAATACAAAATTATAAAATCATTTTATTGCATTTGATGATTTTTTTTTTTTTTTTTTTTTTTTTTTTTTTTTTTTTTTTTTTTTTTTTTTTTTTTTTTTTTTTTTTTTTTTTTTTTTTTTTTTTTTTTTTTTTTTTTTTTTTTTTTTTTTTAATATTGATTTTAAAGATTTTTAATGGATTTTTAAAATAATAATTATAAAATTAAAATGTATACAACTTCATTTATTATTTGAGATTTAAGATTTTCAAGTTTTGAAAAACTATTTTTTTAGATAAAATACACCTAGAGTAAGTTCTAAAAAAAAAATTTGGCTTATTTTTTCCCATAATTTCAATTGCAAAATTATTTAAAGTGTGATAATAGATTTTAGCTAAAAACAAGTTTTAGAAAGCCTCAAACCTAAAGTTAGAAATCGTTTAGCACATTTTCTACTTTTATTGTTTATGTATTTCGAAAATAATATGAAATATTTTAAAATATTGATTTTTATAGTTTTATTGTTTTTAAAATATATAAATATAATATATTAAATGTATAAATCGATTTTATTTCTGCGATTCATTTATTTATTTCGAAAACATTTCGAAAATATACCTCAAAATAAAATTTCGCTTACTTTTCAATAAATTTCAATTGCAGTAAAAATTGTATTTAAAAGTTTGAAAATCTATATTTTATCTAAAAATGAGTTTGTTAGAAAAGCACTCAAACAGTTAACGTCGAAATATGCAATAAATACATTTTAGCACATTTTCTAGCTTTTTATTGTTTCATGTATTTTTGAAAATAATATGAAATATTTATAAAAATATTGATTTTTATATTTATTGTTTTAAATATAAATAATATATAATATTAAAAATAAAATCGTTTTATTGCATTTTTGACGATTCATTGTATTTTAGATTTTCTGAAATATTTTTCGATCATATACCTCAAAATATAAAATTTCCATTTCCATAAATTTCAATTGCAGTAATTGTTTAAAGTTGAAAATCTTAATATTTAGCTAAAAATGTTGTCAGAAAGCACTCAAATGCTCTAAAACGTCGAAATATGCAATAAATCGATTTCTTTTTCTGAGTTTTATTTTCATTTTCAAATGATTAAATTTCATAAAATTATGATTTTATAGATTTTAATGGATTTAAATATGAAATAAATAATAAATATTCAAAATTATAAACTTCATTTATTGCATTTTTGTTTTCCATAAATTTCAGTGCAGTAGAAATTGTATTTAAAAGTTTGAAAATCTTAATATTTAGCTAAAATGTGTTTTGTCAGAAAAGCACTCAAACTGCTCTAAAACGTCAGAAATATGCAATAAAATACGTTTTAGCACATTTTCTGAGTTTTTTAATGTTTCATGTTTTCGAAAATGATATGAAATATTCTATAAAAATATGATTTTATAGATTTTTAATGGGATTTTTAAAAATATGTAAATAAATAAATATTCAAAATGCTATAAAACTTCATTTATTGCATTTTTGACAGTTAAAAGGCATTTCAAGGATTTTTAGAAAAACTATTTTTATATAAAATACACCTATGAGTAACCTTCTAAAAGAAAATCATAAAATTTGGATTACTTTTCCCATATATTTCAATTTAGTAGAAATTTTATTTAAAAGTGTGATAATATATGTATTTTAGCTAAAAAATTAGTTTTGCCAGAAAAGCACTGAAACGATCTAAATCATCGAAATATGCAATAAAATACTTGTTTAGAACATTTTATGATATTTTAATGTTCCATGTATTTTTTGAAAAATGATATGAATATTCTATAATATTGATTTTAAAGATTTTAATGGGATTTTTAAAAAAATGTAAATAATTAATAAAAATTAAAATGCTATACAACTTCATATTGCATTTTTTGACGATTTAAGGCATTTTCAAGGTTTTTGAAAAACTATTTATTTTAGATAAAATACACTATGGTAAGCTTCTAAAAGAAAATCATAAAATTTGGCTTACTTTTCCATAATTTCAATTGCAGTGAAATTCTATTTAAAAAGTGTGATAATATATGTATTTTAGCTAAAAATAAGTTTTGCCAGAAAAGCCCTGAAACCATCTTTAAAACGTCGAAATATGCAATAAAATACGATTTTAGCACATTTTTCTGAGCTTTTTATTGTTTCATGTATTTTTCGAAAATATATGAAATATTCTATAAAATATTGATTTTTATAGGTTTTTATTGGGATTTTTAAATATATATAAATAATATATATATTTCAAAATGCTATAAATCGTTATTTGTGCATTTCTGACGATTCATTGTATTTTCATGGATTTTCTGAAAAAAACTCTTTTTTTCAATAAAATATACCTCAAAAAAATAAAATTTCGCTTACTTTTCTAATAAATTTCAATTGCAGTAAAAATGTATTTAAAAGTTTGAAAATCTTAGTATTTTATCTAAAAATGAGTTTTGTTAGAAAAGCACTCAAACAGCTCTAAAACGTCGAAATATGCAATAAAATACATTTTAGCACATTTTTCTGAGCTTTTTATTGTTTCATGTATTTTCGAAAATAATATGAAATATTTATAAAAATATTGATTTTTATAGGTTTTTATTGTTTTTAAATATATAAATAATATATAAATATTAAAAATGCTATAAATCGTTATTTTATTGCATTTTGACGATTCATTGTATTTTAAGGATTTTCTGAAAAAAACATTTTTTCGATCATATACCTCAAAAAATATTAAAATTTCGCTTACTTTTCCATAAATTTCAATTGCAGTAGAAATTGTATTTAAAAGTTTGAAAATCTTAATATTTTAGCTAAAAAATGTGTTTTGTCAGAAAAGCACTCAAACTGCTCTAAAACGTCGAAATATGCAATAAAATACGATTTTAGCACATTTTTCTGAGTTTTTAATGTTTCATGTTTTTCGAAAATGATATGAAATATTCTATAAAAATTATGATTTTATAGATTTTTAATGGGATTTTAAAAATATGTAAATAAATAATAAATATTCAAAAATGCTATAAAACTTCATTTTATTGCATTTTTGACGATTAAGGCATTTTCAAGGATTTTTGAAAACTATTTTTAATAAAATACCCTATGAGTAACTTCCTAAAGAAAATCATAAAATTTGATTACTTTTCCATATATTTCAATTGCAGTAGAAATTTTATTTAAAAGTGTGATAATTATGTATTTTAGCTAAAAATAGTTTTGCCAGAAAAGCACTGAAACCGTCTAAAATCGAAATATGCAATAAAATACCATTTTAGAACATTTTTATGATTTTTAATGTTTCATGTATTTTTGAAAATGATATGAATATTCTATAATATTGATTTTAAAGATTTTTAATGGGATTTTTAAAAATGTAAATAATATAAAAATTAAAAATGCTATAAACTTCATTTATTGCATTTTTGACGATTTAAGGCATTTTCAAGGTTTTTGAAAAACTATTTTTTAGATAAAATACACCTATGAGTAAGCTTCTAAAGAAAATCATAAAATTTGATTACTTTTCCCATAATTTCAATTGCAGTAGAAATTCTATTTAAAAGTGTGATAATATATGTATTTTAGCTAAAAACTAAGTTTTGCCAGAAAAGCCTCAAACCGTCTAAACGTCGAAATATGCAATAAAATACGATTTTAGCACATTTTTCTGAGCTTTTTATTGTTTCATGTATTTTTCGAAAATAATATGAAATATTCTATAAAAATATTGATTTTTATAGGTTTTTATTGGGATTTTTTAAATATATATAAATAATATATAAATATTCAAAAATGCTATAAATCGTTATTTTATTGCATTTTCTGACGATTCATTGTATTTTTAAGGATTTTCTGAAAAAACTATTTTTTTCGATAAAATATACCTCAAAAAAATAAAATTTCGCTTACTTTTCTAATAAATTTCAATTGCAGTAAAAATTGTATTTAAAAGTTTGAAAATCTTAGTATTTTATCTAAAAAATGAGTTTTGTTAGAAAAGCACTCAAACAGCTCTAAAACGTCGAAATATGCAATAAAATACGATTTTAGCACATTTTTCTGAGCTTTTTATTGTTTCATGTATTTTTCGAAAATAATATGAAATATTCTATAAAAATATTGATTTTTATAGGTTTTTATTGTTTTTTTTAAATATATAAATAATATATAAATATTAAAAAATGCTATAAATCGTTATTTTATTGCATTTTTTGACGATTCATTGTATTTTTAAGGATTTTCTGAAAAAAACTATTTTTTTCGATCATATATACCTCAAAAAAATATTAAAATTTCGCTTACTTTTCCATAAATTTCAATTGCAGTAAATTGTATTTAAAAGTTTGAAAATCTTAATATTTTAGCTAAAAAATGTGTTTTGTCAGAAAAGCACTCAAACCGCTCTAAAACGTCGAAATATGCAATAAAATACGATTTTAGCACATTTTTCTGAGTTTTTTAATGTTTCATGTATTTTTCGAAAATGATATGAAATATTCTATAAAAATAATGATTTTTATAGATTTTTAATGGGATTTTTTAAAAATATGTAAATAAATAATAAATATTCAAAAATGCTATAAAACTTCATTTTATTGCATTTTTTGACGATTTAAGGCATTTTCAAGGATTTTTTGAAAAACTATTTTTTATATAAAATACACCTATGAGTAACCTTCATAAAAGAAAATCATAAAATTTGGATTACTTTTCCCATATATTTCAATTGTAGTAGAAATTCTATTTAAAAGTGTGATAATATATGTATTTTAGCTAAAAAATGAGTTTTGCCAGAAAAGCACTGAAACCGATCTAAATCATCGAAATATGCAATAAAATACCATTTTAGAACATTTTTATGATATTTTTAATGTTTCATGTATTTTTTGAAAAATGATATGAATATTCTATAATAATATTGATTTTTAAAGATTTTTAATGGGATTTTTTTAAAAAAAGTAAATAATTAATAAATATTAAAAAATGCTATACAACTTCATTTTATTGCATTTTTTGACGATTTAAGGTATTTTCAAGGATTTTTAGAAAAACTATTTTTTTTAGATAAAATACACCTATGAGTAAGCTTCCTAAAAGAAAATCATAAAATTTGGTTACTTTTCCCATAATTTCAATTGCAGTGAAATTCTATTAAAAGTGTGATAATATATGTATTTTAGCTAAAAAAAGTTTTGCCAGAAAAGCACTCAAACCGCTCTAAACGTCGAAATATGCAATAAAATACATTTTAGCACATTTTTCATGAGCTTTTTAATGTTTCATGTATTTTTGAAAATAATATGAAATATTCTATAAAATATTGATTTTTATAGTTTTTAATGGGATTTTTAAAAATGTAAATAATATATAAATATTAAAAATGCTATAAATCTTATTTTATTGCATTTTTGACGATTATTGTATTTTCAAGGATTTTCTGGAAAAAAATATTTTTTAGATAAAATACACCATGAGTAACTCAAAAAAAAAAAATTTTGCTTACTTTTCCATAATTTCAATTGCAGTAAAATTGTATTTAAAGTGTGATAATATTAGTATTTTAGCTAAAAATGAGTTTTGCAGAGACCTCAAACCGCTCTAAAACGTCGAAATATGCAATAAAATACGATTTTAGCACATTTTTCTGAGCTTTTTATTGTTTCATGTATTTTTGAAAATAATATGAATATTTATAAAATAATTGATTTTTATAGTTTTTATTGGGATTTTTAAAATATATAAATAATTAAAAAATATTAAAATGCTATAACACTTGATTTTAAATTTCATTTTTGACGATTCATTTTCAAGATTTTCTGAAAAACTATTTTTTTAGATAAAATAACCTATAGTAAACACTAAAATAAATCATTAATTTTCATAATTTTTCCATAAATTTTATTTAAAAGTGTGAATAATCTATATTTTAGCTAAAAAATGAGTTTTGCCAGAAAAGCACTCAAACTGAAGATTTCGATTTTAGCACAATTTTAAATCGATTTTAGCACATTTTTCTGAGCTTTTAATGTTTCATGTATTTTCGAAAATAATATGAAATATTCTATAAAATATTAATTTTATATATTTTTAATGGGATTTTTAAAAATATAAATAATTAATAAATATTTAAAAATGCTATAAAACATAATATTATTGCATTTTTGACTATTTAAGGCATTTTCAAGGATTTTTGAAAAACTATTTTGTAGATAAAATACACCTATGATAAGCTCCTAAAGAAAATCATAAATTTGGCTTACTTTTCCATAAATTTCAATTGCAGTAGAAATTTATTTAAAGTGTGATAATGTATTTTAGATAAAAATGAGTTTTGCGAAATATGCAATAAAATACCATTTAGCACATTTTCTGATCTTTTAATGTTTCATGTATTTTCGAAAATATATGAAATATTCTATAAAAATATGATTTTTATAGTTTTTAATGGGATTTTTAAAATATATAAATAATATATAAATATTCAAAATGCTATAAACTTATTTTATTGCATTTTTGACGATTCATTGTATTTTAAGGTTTTCTGAAAAAAAATTTTTAGATAAAATAATACTCAAAGAAAAAAAATATTTAAAATTTCGCTTACTTTTCCATAAATTTCAATTGCAGTGAAATTGTATTTAAAAGTTTGAAAATCTTAGTATTTTTGCTAAAAAATGAGTTTTGCAGAAAAGCACTCAAACCGCTCTAAAACGTCGAAATATGCAATAAAATACATTTTAGACATTTTTCATGAGCTTTTTAATGTTTCATGTATTTTGAAAATAATATGAAATATTTATAATAATATAGATTTTTATAGTTTTTAATGGGATTTTTAAAAATATATAAATAATATAAAAAATTAAAAATGCTATAACACTTGATTTTATTGCATTTTTGACTATTTAAGGCATTTTCAAGGATTTTCTGAAAAACTATTTTTTTAGATAAAATACACCTATAGTACTCTAAAGAAAATCATAAAATTTTGCTTACTTTTCCATAAATTTCAATTGCAGTAGAAATTTTATTTAAAGTGTGATAATCTAAGTATTTTAGCTAAAAAATGAGTTTTGCCAGAAACACTCAAACCGCTCTAAAACGTCGAAATATGCAATAAAATACGATTTTAGCACATTTTCTGAGCTTTTTAATGTTTCATGTATTTTCTAAAATAATATGAAATATTGTATCATATTTTACGATTTTATAGTTTTTAATGGGATTTTTTAAAAATATGTAAATAATTAAAAAATAAAAAAAATGATATAACACTTGATTTTATTGCATTTTTGACGATTTAAAGGCATTTTCAAGATTTTTCAGAAAATAATATAAATATTCTATAAAAATATTGATTTTTATAGGTTTTTATTGGGATTTTTAAAAATATATAAATAATATATAAATATTCAAAAATGCTATAAATATTATTTATATTGCATTTTCTGACGATTCATTGTATTTTTAAGCATTTTCTGGAAAAAACTATTTTTCGATAAAATATACACTCAAAAAAAAAATTTCTTACTTTTAACAAATTTCAATTGCAGTAAAATTGTATTTAAAAGTTTGAAAATTTTTATTTTAGCTAAAAATTAGTTTTGTTAGAAAAGCACTCAAACCGCTCTAAAACATCGAAATATGCAATAAAATACGATTTTAGCAAATTTTTCTGAGCTTTTTATTGTTTCATGTATTTTTCGAAAATAATATGAAATATTCTATAAAAATATTGATTTTTATAGGTTTTTATTGTTTTTTTTTAAATATATATATAATATATAAATATTCAAAAATGCTATATATCGTTATTTTATTGCATTTTTTGAGGATTAATTTTATTTTTAAGGATTTTCTGAAAAAACTATTTTTCGATAAAATATACCTCAAAAAAAATATTAAAATTTCGCTTACTCTTCCATAAATTTCAATTGCAGTAGAAATTGTATAGAAAAGTTTGAAAATCTTAGTATTTTAGCTAAAAAATGAGTTTTGTCAGAAAATCACTCAAACCGCTCTAAAACGTGAAATATTCAATAAAATACCATTTTAGCACATTTTCAAGCTTTTAATGTTTCATGTATTTTTATAAAATAATATGAAATATTGTATCATATTATACGATTTTATAGTTTTTAATGGGATTTTTTTAAAATATGTAAATAATTAAAATAAAAAAAAATGATATAACATTGATTTTATTTTATTTTT
>WNWK01056847.1:0-10897 GCA_009830355.1 Cherax destructor
CTTCTCAGACTATTCCACTTAGACAATTCTGTGACTGAAGAAATACTTCCTAACATCCCTGGATTCAACTGATCTTCAACTTCCAACTATGACCCCTTGTTGCTGTGTCCCATCTCTGGAACATCTTTGTGTCTGTACCCTTTGATTCTTCTCAGTATTTCATATGTCGTTATCATATCCACCCTATTCTCCTGTCTTCCTGTGTCGTAAGGTTGATTTCCCTGAATCTTTCCTCGTAGGACATACCCCTTGCCCCGGGACTAGTCTTGTTGCAAACCTTTGCACTTTCTTCTAGTTTCCTTACATGCTTGGCTAGGTGTGGGTTCCAAACTGGTGCTGCATACTCCAATATGGGCCCAACGTACACAGTGTACAGGGTCCTGAACGATTCCTTATTAAGATGTGGAATGCTGTTCTTAGGTTTACTAGGCGCCCGTATGCTGCAGCAGATATTTGGTTGATGTGCTCGGTGTTATACTTACCCCAAAATCCTTTTCCTTGGTGTCCCACTGAACGGGACAGTTGACATGACCAAGACAAGAATGATCATGTCAGCCTCGGTGGACGTGTGGCAGTTTAGCAATTACCAGATTCTAATTTTGTTGTACTCCCAAGATTAATGTTATCATTAACCTCTATTATTACTATTCTTTTTTTAAGATTATTATTATTGTATATACATGTGGTCCATGGTAAACCTGGCAGTGGAAAACTTCTGTGGTGTCCCCCTTCCCTTCATGCCCTAAGCAAGTGCTTATTTTGCTTAATTGTTAACCCCAACCCTGCATGTCATCACAATACCACCACTACCACTGCCTACGAGACCTTCCACCTGACTCCTGCCACTATACCTGAGCATATTGTGACACTTACACTTACTTAGAAGAGAGTTAAGGATACCCACTCTAGAGTGTGATATGTCCTAGGTATGTTCAAAGTTAATAGAGGATAGTTGTTTAAACTTCAATACGCAGTAACTAATTCCTTTCTCTTTAGTCTCTTGGGATTAATGATCCATTCATTGTGTTCTACTAACACGGGATCTTGGTATAAATCAAGTCCAAACACGACGATGTTAGTCCTGTTTTCATTAACAGATAAGGAAGATTTCTCTACAGTTATCCCTGTTATGTTTGTGCTTCTGAGAGCTTCCTTATTAAGCAGCACATATCACTGCTGACTGGATTTAAATCGAAAATCAGGTCCTGGGTGATGTGATCCTCCTGATTGGAATCACTCATATTTCTTGACTGTTTTGGAGCCTCTGGAAAAAATTGCTCTTTCAGTTGTGACCTTTATGTCTTCGTAGCAAGTCACTGTTTCTTGGCATTTCGTTTTCAACTGAGTGAAACCTTCTGCAGGCACCATCCATGTTGTCATCCACCAATGCTGCCATTAATCCTTGCGTGAGGTAACAGGCAGGTGGCCACAAGAGGGCGTGGTGCCACCTCAACGCATTCAACTAGCCAGACTTTTTGGTAGTAGTTTCCAAGTGCTGCAGTACTCGTGCACATCATTTTTGCTAAAAACTTGTAGCACTAACATGTCGTGCACTTGTGCACTAGAAAGACACGTGGGGGTATTCCCCGTGCACAGATCAATCAGCATAAACCTTCTATTGTTTATGGATGAACTCTGAACCCCCCTGCCACACCAGCAGTGCTTGGCACAGGCAAGGGCTGCCACACCAGCAGTGCTTGGCACAGGCAAGGGCTGCCACACCAGCAGTGCTTGGCACAGGCAAGGGCTGCCACCCAACAGTGCTTGTACAATATGCCTTAACTAAACATGTGTTTTACACACTGTAGCACTCGACACGCAATACATTCAAAGAAGAAGAGGGACGTTCCTACATTTATTGGTCTTTGTGATCAAGCACGAGCTTTTATACAGAAAGTCCGATAAAATGGACTAATATGGGTAGGGATTGTCGAATTACCAAAAATTCCTTTAAACTGAACGTTTCAATTACGTGGACGTAGTCTGCTTAAACGACTGATTAACTATCGGACAGGACAAACCACCATGGACTTTTGAACACATTCTTTCATAAGTGCTAATTTAATAATCTTAAATATTCCTATTAATAAAGAACCTGACCTCAATTGCCACTGATGAAAATTTAGTAGGTGAATCTAAATGCATATTTGTTTATAATAAACGAAATTAATAAAGAGGAATAATAGAACTGAGATTAACAGACTATGAAGTCATTTTTTTTTTACTGTTCGCTGATTCAATTCCAATCCAGAATTTTATGAAAGATTCGTACCATGCGATTTAAAATGTCTGAATCGATGTAAGAAGATTGACCGGACTGGGAGAAATCTATTTTTTTTTGGCTCGGAAAGATTATAGGGTTTGTTTGTGGGTGATTTAATGAGACTTCTGATGTAAGTGACCAGTGCTGGGTCATCCTGGTCGACACCTTGGAACGTCTTCTCAGTCAGTGTTTGCTGCTGGGCCACACCTGGTCTGTCTTCTGTAAATAATTGTAATACTTGTATTAAACCTTTGATAACATCTCCATTAATTAAATTATAAATATTTTGTAATGAACTGACACTGAGGATAATGGTAGAAACACTACGTGTAGGTATGAGGCAGGGATTGTAAATATTGCATTGAAAAAGGAGACTGCAGGTAATTGAGATGTCATATCTGAGGGCAATGTGTGTCGTAAATATTATGCAGATCATTCGTAGTTTGCAAATTATGAGGAGGTGAAGAATTACTGATAAAATTATTCAGAGGGCTGATGAGAGATTGTTGACGAGGATGGAGCAAATTAGGATGACTTTGAGGATGTATAAATCTCTTGTGGAGGGAAGGCAGGGTGGGTCGTCCTAGGAAAAGATGGAAGAAAGGGTAAAGGGGTTTTGTGTGCAACTTGTTGCAATATATATACGAGACACGTGTCAGCATGTTGATAGAGGAGTGGAAAAAAATGTTTTTGGGACTTGACGAGCTGTTGAGGGACCAAGGTAAAAATTTTTGAAGAGATTCAGGGAAACCAGCTAGTCGGACTCGAACCTTGGAGGTGGTAAGTACATGCCTGCACTCTAAAGGAGGGTTGGGGGGTTTTCTGTTTAGAAGCATCTGAATTTTTGTGTCTGCGCGCCTCTGGAGTGAATATTGGTGAAAGTGAAGCGTATTGGTGTTGTCTCTTGAGGGTACAATGTTTAGGGTCGAATCCTGGCCTGCCGCTGTTTGGAAATGATTTTATATATATATATATATATATATATATATATATATATATATATATATATATATATATATATATATATATATGATGGGTCCCCCTGGTTCAAATTGTGGGACCCATGCATCGGGAAGTGGATAAAAAGGCTTAAGGAAGAAATTTGGTTTTTCCTGAAGCCATTTGTTTCCCTTCCCCTACCACCCCATCTTTTTTTTTTTACCAATAGGTATATTTTATTGCATAATATGGTACAAAGATTTAAGAATCATTGTTGATATAAAGATGGCATATACAGTACAGAGGGAGAGATACATGTCTAGTACATATTGTTACATGTTTGTCACTGATTATAATGCGAAAATCTCATCCAGCTCCCTGAGCTGGGGCTCGCCAGAATACAGCATGCATTCCCCTCTGAACAGCGGTTGAGTGCTGGAACAGAAAACGCTGCCCTGGGATCCCTATTACCCTGTTGAGTCTTTTCTCAGCTTCTTGAAAACTTAGATGCACTCTTTCCCCATGAGCCAAGGGTCTCTGAGCCTATGGGAACAAACATATAATGATGGGCAAGTTCTCCATATTTTCTACTTTTGGGACTCCCTGAAGGGCAGCTGCCCCTCCTTCCTCCCTGGTGTATTGGAGATAGGACAGCCAATGTAGATGACATGTGAGTCCCACCCACCTGCTTGCCTTCTGTCCAGGCTTGAAGGGTGATACCATCTGGACGCTTTTGGCTGCCATCAGATCTGCATAGTTGGGGTGGCTCCCTTACTGCTGGGCATCCGGCTGTTGTGAGGCTCCTCTTGATAATTTATTAACCTCTTCTGTCTTGCAATCTTTCCCTCGGTTTACGACACAAAGACCATGCCCCGAACGGTCTGCTGCTTCACTGCCACAAATACACCTGTTTCGGTGAGAATGGGGGCCCTAAGTCGAAGGGAACACCAAGGGATGGTCTGTGGGTCGTGGCTTCAAGGCTGGAGTTGGGCACCCAAAAAGAAAGTCCCCTGCATGATGAGCCTCACTGCAATTAGGCGGGCTGTATCCTTCCCGACAAACTCTGAAGCATTGCTGAGTCTATATTTTCTACTATTGGGCCATCCCAGTGCGACTGTTTGAGTTGTTGGGGAAAGCCTGGTTTCAAGCCTGTTAGAATCCCAGATCCTGGCTCCATCAACGAACTTTTGGTCATGGATTCCAATCGTGTCCCTAACATGTTCAGGGAGAAGGATACAACCCTCTGGATCAATGCATGAAGACAGGAAAGCAGGTAGAGCAATCTGAGATGACTTCGGCACCAATGCCTCCTAGTGGGTAGTGTACGTCACTGCCCATCTTCTAGAGTAAAGATCTGCCTGGATACTGTCATATTCGTGCAGTATAGGGTTTCATAGAAGGGCACATGTTAGGAAATATGTCAACCTGGGCAGACTCAAGCATTTGTGAGAAGGTACAAGGATCATGGGTGTCAAGATTGCCTATTCGTTGTTCCATTCTCCTCAATTCTTCCAGTTTCTTCCTGAGAATTTGCAATGGCATGGCTTCCCAATGCCCAACAAGACACTATTTGTAGGGGCAATGACTGTTGCTCCTGGTAGTTTTGATATCCTGCATCTGTCACTTGTTGATTGACTGAGATGATTTCACATTTGGATGGATTCAGGATGAGACCCATTTCCTGTCCCCGTGTCATCACCTGTAAGATCATCTAAAGGACTCCTTTTTTACCTGCTAGTGGCCATCATCCAGGAACCAGATGTTTAGCCCCACTGGTCAGTCTGACTGTGATTTCCCTAACTGCATGAAGAAAAATGGGCGAGAGGGTCCCCTTTCTGGACACCCTCGATGATGTGATTTCATGCTCTCCAAACAGGAACATTGATTCCTTGCTATATCCAGCTGAAACAAAAGGAAGAGACCGGGGGAAAAGGTCTTGACAGCTGCTAATACTACGTCTCTTTTCAGGGTTAAATGCATTCTTGAAATCTAATTTAACCACTTTTGTCCTCAGGCGGGTTGTCGATATCGCCCTTGTTGCGAACCGCTGTTCACTTCTTGAGAGACCACAAAGCGAAGCTGGTTTTTGAAGCATGATGGCCGCCTCTGCGCGAAATTTGACAGCGCTTTAAAACGGGCGGCGAAACGTGTTGCCCACCGATTGGCCTAATTCCTCCATCCTTCTTTTTAAGGGCAAAAGGGCTCCAAAAAAAAAAGGTTTAATTTCGTCAGGAATCAGACCAGCCAAGGAATTGTTGACGAACCTTGTTTATCTCTGAAAGCAGTGTCTCTGCAACTCCCCGATAACTGGATTAACCATTTCCTTTTCTTGGCCTTATTCAGTGTAACCCCAGCAGAGCCGGATAGAATGACATTATTGCTTTATAAATGTCATCTTGCACAATCAGTGGTTCCACAGGGGGACAGAGGTGTTGAACTGTTGGTACCCCTGGTTTCCCTGGCAGGGTGCTTTCCTCTAAGTGCTTAGCAGTGTCAGCATCCCTGGGGGCAACTGTATCTTCACTGGTGATAATTCTGATTGCTCCCACAGGTTGACCTCTTAATTTTCTTGCTCACTTGGACTCTGATTTTTTGCTGCGGGGTAGTGGGGGTTCTGCCTCTCCCATTTTTTGTTGATGGGGAAGGTGAATGGGTTATTATCGGAAAGTTCTTAAGGATTTAATGATCTTGAGGTTGCCTCTTTCCCCTTTTTTTCCCAAGCTAAGCAGACATTGCCAAAAAGTAGCAAGTTGTGCCATGCCTTGATGGTTGGTGGAGATTTAGGATAGCAGAACCATCGTTTACTTTTTTAAGGGGGTCTGTAAGTTTCCCAGCTGCGGTGGACGGGTTGCTTTGGGAATATGTTGAGTGTCCTGGTACCTGTTGCTTTAATTGCCCAAGATATTATCTGATGAGATGAGATCTGTTGGAGGGGGTTCAGGTGCCGAAGTGGCCTGGGTCATGACTTTCCACAGGAGGACATCCTGAACCAGGGCAGCTACCATGTTTGGGAGGAAACCATTAGAGTTGAGAAACGAAGCTGTAAAAACCGCCCACTTGCCTCTCCTAGATTGCCAGTGTGCCATTTCCCTGGTGCCCCTTCTCCTGACTGCCATTCATCTGGTAAGTAGACTGTTGATAGGGACATATATATATATATATATATATATATATATATATGCAAAAAGATCACAGTAAACAGGTGATATTAAAATATGCAAGACAACCACTATGAAAAAATAGAAGAATTCAAGATTTATATATATATATATATATATATATATATATATATATATATATATATATATATATATATATATATATATATATATATATATATATATATATATATATATATATATATATATATGATCAGGTCAGGTGGGTGAACTGATATTTGGAAATTTAAAAAGGTTAGAAAAATTTTCAAGCCTCACCAGATTTTTTTTCAACACACTTTATTAACTCTTCACCTTACTATACTTTTTATTTATAGAGGTTCCCTTCTTTCCAGATTTATCTGTTTGTGGATTAATAAAGGAATTGGGGGAAGGAAACATCGGTAATTTGTTCCACTGAAGGTGTGTCATGGTCACCACAAGACTGAATTTGTGTAAGAGGTTATTTCAGTCACTGAAGAGTTTCTTTTAGTGATGATTACAATGATTAAAAGTGTGTTGGTAGTCACTTTAACTACAAAACGTTTATCAACGGCAGTGGCATACTTAATGTACTGCATGTTGGCCGTGCCTGGGTGCTACATGAAGGGGGGGGGGCACTAACAGTTTGTATTAAAGTCAAACAAACCGTCTCCGCATAATGAAAAATTAATTATCTTCAGATGTATGATATGTCTGAGTGCCATGGGTGAGAAGCACTAGGATGGCTAGATTGTTAAAACACCTATATAAATCATTAGATAAAAACAGTGTTGGGAGCTACATGACCACATACATCGCAGTGCCACTGCTCAGGGACAACTGGCAGTAAAACGAGACCCGTGAGACAAGAAATGACACGGCAGCGGTATAACCGCTGTTGAGTTACGATTTTCTGACCTTGCTAGGATTTTGGAACAAAGTACTCATTTGCATTGACCGTATTTTCAAAAGAGGCTGCAGAATCCTAGAGTGAACTTCCACGATGCTGCCCTGGATCTGAAAGCTTCTCCGAGTTCATTTTGATGATGAAAGAGAAATGTTGATCAGTGAATCACTCGGAGAAGGACTTAGTCTGTGTCAAGAATTGAATAATGAAGTTAAAAGACGTCAGGGAAGAAAAAAAATACCCTTGTGTGTTACTGTACTGCCTTGTGTGTTCTGTACTGTCCTTGTGTGTTCTGCTGTCCTTGTGTGTTACTGTACTGTTCTTGTGTGTTCCTGTACTGTTCTTGTGAGATGCTGGGTTAACAGGCAGGGAGGAAATGAAAAGTCATGAAGGAACACTCGACTGTCAACACAGAGCAATGGATGAAAGTCTCCCTCGTTTGCATGACACTGAAGCCAAGTTTGGGTTCCTTCTCGATGTCGAGGACTGTGTTACGGCGCCGACAGCAAAGAACCCAAAGAAGTGCGAAGATTTTGACGAATTTTACAGCTCTGATGTTGATGGAAAGCAGCTATATCAAGAAATATTTTTATTGCAGAATGGTGGTCTCAAGTCGCGCCAACATGAAAATATCAAGTCCCGAAGAGCTTCTCAAATTTATTGATCATTATGGAGATGAGAGAGTCTTCCCCAGTCTTCACAATGGTATTCTAATAATGCTAACCATCGCAATTTCCATTGCCAGTTGTGAGAGATCATTCAGCAAGTTAAAACTAATACCTTCGTATATGAGAACCTCCATGGGTCAAGGCTGCTTCTGTGATCATGCCCTGCTGTGTGTACAAAGACAATAAACTAAAAAAAAATCAGAATTTGAGCACATCATAGACCAATTTGCAACAGTGAAAGCAAGGAAGGTGCAATTGTAATGTTCATGTACTGCCATAATTTGTTAATTAAATAATTAACGAGATTGACTTGAATTTTTGAGCTGGTTTTATGGAAAAGTTATCTAAAAGATGGATGGCAGATGTAAAATGTTATGGTGATGACGATAAGATGTGGGAAAAGACACTTATGTACAAGTCAGGACATTTATTAAAGGAAACGTTTATTAGTTACTCTGTATTACCACTGAAGAAGTGTTTCATAAGATCATAAGAAAGGAGGAAAACTGCAACAGGCCTATTGACACATATTAGTAAATTGACACATATTAGTAAATTGACACATATTAGTAAATTGACACATATTAGTAAATTGACACATATTAGTAAATTGACACATATTAGTAAATTGACACATATTAGTAAATTGACACATATTAGTAAATTGACACATATTAGTAAATTAACATATTAGTAAATTGACAATAGTAAATTGACACATATTAGAAATTGACACATATTAGTAAATTGACACATATTAGTAAATTGACACATATTAGTAAATTGACACATATTAGTAAATTGACACATACAGTATTAGTAAATTAGTTGGGCAGGAACGGCCCCTCATGAATCCTTGCTGAGAATCATTGATCAAATTATAATTCTCAAGATAGTTTCTTATAATATCAGCCCGAAATTCCTGCTAGGCATGATAGTGGCCCTCTTTGTAATTAGTATTGTATAAGACGTAAATCCCTCATTTAACCAATATCCCATAATAAACCCCACATTGTAATCTTTACTGAAAATAAACATTTTAATTTTAATTTGAATTTGAATTGACTTAGAAACTCCTACAATTGGGTCAGGCTTATTGGCGGAATTTGACGGAACGACTTGTTCTTTGCTTTAAAAATAGAATTACATTAACCATCTTTCACATATCAGACACTACACCTGTTTGAAGAAATATATTAAAAATGTATGTTAATGGTTTACAAAGTTTCATTTTGTACTCTGTGATAACCCTTGAAAAAGGTCATAGGGCCAGGGTATTTATTCTGCTTCAGTGGGTCGACCTTTTGATAATTATATCTCTAGTGACTGTGATATTACATATCTTTAGACCCCTAAAAATTAATGACCGAATATTCTTAGTGTTTTCCTGTGTGAAAACCGAGAAGAAATAATCATTAAAATAAGCACATTTCATTCTTCTTGTCAGACATTCTTAGGGACCTATCTTTTCTCTAAATTTGTTCTATAAACCTGGAAAAAATCTTTGGGTTAGTTTGGAATCCCTACCTTTAATTTCATAGTCCCGTTTACTTTTCTTACCCCCTTTTTAACCTCCCTCTTAATGTGAATATATTGATTCATAAAATGACCCTCCTCTTTGATGCATAAATTCCTTTCTTCGCCATAAAAGTGTTTGAGCATATTATTCATCCATTTTGGTTAATATTTCTTTATACAGAATAAATGTTCTTGGGGCAGCATGTATAGTGTTTAGAAAGCTGTTATTGATAGCCCCTTCGTTAACCCAGTCCACAGATGATAGTTGTTCTTTAAGCCCATTGAAATCTGCCAACGAAAATCTCGGATCGTTACCCTATAGCATACCCCCCATTCAATGCTAAATGTAATTGATTTGTGGTTACTTGCGCAAAGTTCCTATGTTATTTCAAAATTTTAACAAGGGTTTCCTGTTTGCCGAACCAAGCCGCTGAGGTTAGTGGTCACAAAAGGTAATCCTGTCTAGCTGTCTGGGATATTAGTGTGGAGCGTTAAGGCACCATGGCTTGTTGTAGTGTATTGGAATTTCATGTTAATTAAAGGAAAATAGGAGGCGAAAATTGCCTAGATGGATTTGGGAGTGGGGCGGGTGGAGCAGTGTTGAGGGAAAAGATTACCAACAGTGAGTTGAAGAGGGCAACCACTTCAAGTGGAATTGGACTCTACTAAAGATAGAAGTATCAAGATAAGGTTGTTAATAGAGAAGATATAAAGGTAGGAAATCGATTCTCTGTTCTCCAGGACAATGTATTTCAGTGGTTGGAGGTTAAAGGTACCATAACTCCCTGCTAATCATGGTAAGAACATTCTAGTTGTGGGTGACTACAGGTAAGATTATGCTATGCTTTCTGTAACAGAGATAGGAACGTTAGACAGTGAGTGTGTTTAGGGCGGTATTGATGACATAGTCAACAGGTTGATAAGTCAGGTAATGGGAACAAGCGCATCATCTGTCTTAGTGCTGGTGGAAATAATATTGGGAAAGCAGGAGACAAGAGCTTGCTGGATAATAAAGTCAGCCATAGATGTAATTAGCCTTAAGGGAAAGGTCCCAATCATATGTAGCATCTTGCCTAGAATGGGGTGGGAATGAATGGTTGTCTAAGAATTGATGTAAATTACTGGCAAGACAGGTACTGCAAGGAATTTGCAATCCCATTCATTGATATCTGGGACAAATTTTATGGCAAATGTGATATGATGCAAGGGATGGGGAACATCTCTCAGGGGCCAGAGGGTTGCATTAGACAACTGATTGGGGGGCCATTGCTGACTTGTCAGGACTTCAAATTGATATATTATAGGGGTAGGGTGTTTGTGGGAAACAATCAAGCTGCAGTACAAGGGTTGAAAATAACAGATATTGGATACCGAAGGGATATTATAATAGACAATATTCAAAATAAAGTTGTTAGTAAAGACAAAGCATTTATAAACAAAAAAGAAACAGTAGAGGGCAGGG
>WNWK01056848.1:0-10897 GCA_009830355.1 Cherax destructor
ACATACCCCTTAGCCCGGGACTAGTCATGTTCAAACCTTTGCATTTTCCCAGCTTTTTTAGTTGTAGTGTGGGTTCCAAACTGGTGCTGTGTGTGTGTGTGTGTGTGTGTGTGTGTGTGTGTGTTTTTACCATTTTTACTCCCCTATTTTGGTTGGGGGCCGATTCTAGCCCCCCCCCCTTTCACTGTTGCTACAGGTCCCCTCTCTCCCTGCTCCATGAGCATCAAACCTCGTCTTAAAACTATGTATGGTTCCTGCCTCCCTCGTCATTTTCGGGTATTCCACTTCCACAACTCATGACTAAAGAAATCCCTAACATCCCTTGACTCATGGGATTTTCAACTTAATTTGGGACCCCTTTTTTTTCTGTTCCAACCTGAAATCTTGTCTCCCCAAAGTTGTGTGTGTGTGTGGTGTGTGTGTGTGTGTGTGTGTGTGTGTGTGTGTGTGTGTGTGTTTGTATATAATATGAATTATCTTTTGTATGATTTTATTTTGGGTGTGTCTGAGGACGTTTTTCCCCAAAAAAGTAGACATATTAAACTCAATATGTCTTTCGGGCGGGAGATAAAGGGTTAAAAAATAACAAAACGATGGAATAGTGGGGAAATATAGTATTTTGACCCTTTTATTGATAATTTTTCCCCCAAACAGTGGATTTATCGACTTTGAAAATGGTCCGTCGGGGAAACGTCGTCGTAACTCCCCCCTTTATATGTGGGGGGTTTGGTTTTATAGGGGGTACATAGTGAGGGAAGTGGGTTGGGAATGTTGAAGTTGATTGCTGAGAATGATATATTTGAGAAAACCGCCCAGAGATGACCTTAGCGCCTTTTAGTTAAAATGATTGATGAAGATTAGGTGTGAAACAAGGCCCCTCAAGTCATCCATTCTCCCGGGTTTCTTTGAAGTCTAGGGATGTTTCTCCACGTATAGTTGGTTATAATTGTTGAAGGGATTTGTATACCTCTCAAAGGGTTGAAACTTTTGATATCCCCTTTCTTGTGATGTCTTTGATTGTGGCGGAAGTGGGGATAGTACTTGAAATGCGATATTGGAAGAATGTCACAGACCTGTTTGGAAAAGGAGTTAGTAGTGAAAATATATCTCTCTCGGCAGCCCGGGGTGAGTTAAAATGTCATATACCCCGCCCTGCAATCTCTAATGAAGTTATGAGGATAATGAATCTTAGAAAATTTTTGTTCGATGAAAGAGCTTCCTTCCTCAAAAAATTCACTACTACATACTCGGAGGGCACGGGGGAAAAAAAGCCTGTCTTCCCGACGTTCTTTTGGGTTGGTAAGATGAAGTGGGGGGAGGTGTTGGTTGGCCAGTTTTCTGTAGACTTGAAAACAAGGGGTGACTTAAAAAGGAGAAGAACACGGGGGAAAGGAGCTGTGTGGGGCCACATCTTAAAAGGGGATTGAGAGCTCAACCTGGTTTCCTTGTGTTGAAAAGCGGAAACTTTAAGGCGTTTTTCAGGTGACGGGAATTGTTAATAAAAAAAAACTGCTTGGCGTCTAGATTTACAAGTAGTGTTGTACTGGCGAACATCTAAAGCCGACCCGGGAAAGTTTTGGGTCCACTAGAGTACCCGGGGCCCCGATGAGTTTTTTAAAGGGTTCTTAAGGAATAAAAAATAGAACCCTGGGAACCAATATCTAACTTTTTTTAATTTATCTCTTCAAACGGGTTTAGTGTCTGATAGGGGGAAGATGGCTAATGAAATTTCCCTATTTTTAAAGCGGGGGAAAAATACTCCCGTCAAATTCCCTGCCCCAATAAGCCTGATCCCCAGGCTGATATTGGGAAGCCATCTAGATAACCATAATTTGATTAATGAAAAACTCCCCGCGGGGGTTTTTCCCGCCTATCTAATTTTTTAACCCTTTAGTAAAGCTTTTTAGGCTGTTGATCACGATAAAAGAATTGTTTATTTTGGGTTTTAGTAAAAGGGTTTTTATAGAACCCCCCAGAGACTTTAAAAATGGCAGCCCTTTTGGGGGGAAAAATGCTGTCATGGATCGAGTCATGGCTCACCAATAGGGAAACAGAGAGGGGTGCATAATTGGGGTTAAATCCGAGTGGGGATTGTAACAAAGGGGGTTTTTTCCACAGGGATCAGTCTTAGGCCCGTTGTTGTTTATAAATATATCAATGACCTTGATAAGGGAATTTAGTGATATGAGCAAATTCCCGATGAAAGAGGGTAGGATAATTGATTCAAACGGAGATGTCAAGGGGAAATTGGGGGATTTCAGACCTTTCCCCCAGAAAGGGGATGGAACCAAAGTAAAAAATGAACTGGGGGGTTTTTAAAAAGGCAATAAAACCCAAAAAAATTAAAGAAAAAGGGATTGGGGAAAAAAAAGTGTGGGACCCGAAATCCAGAGGGTTTATAAAGCTTTATACACAAAAAAAGGCCTCAAAACTCAGTTCTGGTTCATATTACAGAATGGATATTAAATTGGAAAAATTTAGCGGAATTAAATTTACAAAAGTTTAAAATTTTTTCCGTATGAAACCCGATTGGAAAAAACTTTACTTTAAGAGGGGGAATGAGGGAGATGACGGGTATAAAAGGGAAAAATGGGAAAAAAGGGTTTAAAATAAAGTCGAGGAATTTTCCCCAAGGGAGAACCCACTTGGGGATTAAAATTAAAAGATAAGTTTAGATTTAAAAAAGAATATAGGAAAGTTTTGGGTTTTGGAAATGGGGTAGTTGATGAGGGGAACGGTCTGCCTAGTAGGGTTATTGAAAGCAAGGACCCTTTGGAGTTTCAAATTTAGGGTTTGGGTAAATTCATGAAAATGAGAGGGGGGATTTGGGGGGGGAATTGCACAGAGGGAAAAAATAATTATCAAAACTTATTTTTAGGGGAGCATTGAAGATTGGGTTGAACGAATATCTTGTTAGTGGGGGTGGAAATGTGAAGGACCCTTTTATGGGCCAACAGGCAAGGTTCCCCTTTCTTTTGTTTTATGTTAACATTTTTAAACAATTCATGTAGCAAATGTTGTTAAATTCCGAAGGGCTGAAGTGAACACTTTATGTAGTAGTGTTATATGGTTGGGCAGAGGATTAAATGAACACTTTTTGTAGTAAATTTTATGGTTTTTACAGAGGAGCTGAAGTGAACACTTTATGGAAGTTTCTATGGTTTAAAAGGAGCTGGTCCCACTGAAAAGGGGAGCCAGGGTGCTGGGCAGTGGGTTTTATGAAGCCTTAGTGACCATGGCAGAGGAAGCCTTCTTATCTTCCGTTCACACACTCAAGCAGATTTTGGGTCCCTTTGGGGGACACTTTTTAAAAAACCCCCTGGAGGGGCCTCATGGGCCCACACCCATCGCCACCCATCACCCAGGTAACTCTTTCATCCATCACCCAGGTAACTACTGACACCTTTCACCAGGTAACTATTCCCACCCATAAGAACATGAAAGGAGGAACACTGCAGCGGCCTGTTGGCCCATATGGATGTCCTTACAATCCATCCACTAACAGAATATTTGCCCAACCAAATTTTTAATGCTACCCAACCAATAACAATAATTTAAACTTATTTCTTTTTTTTTAAATCCAACCCCTCACTCATGTGCATCCCAAAAAATCTGAAACTACCCAAGGGTTTTAGCCTCAAAAACCCTACACAGACTGTTTCCCCCTCATCCTCCCAATACCAAAATACTTTTTATATCCTTTTTTAAAATAAACTTTCAATTTGAAACCAACCGGGTTTTTTCTTGGAGAATCCCAAGACTTTTTTTATATTTCCTTTTTAATACTCATCTTCCCCTTTTACCTCGATCATGTCTCCCTCATTCTTCGTCTTACTTTTGAATGAAATTTAAAGGGACTTCAATCTTTTTTTCACGGAAAAATTTCCAATGCTATGTTTTAAACCCTTTGTCATTCGTTGCTGAATGTTTTCAAGAATTTATTCCATCCTGTAAAATGAAGCCCAAAGGAACTAAACCCGTAATCTGGTTGGGGCCCTTTACTAATGATGTATAAAGCTGTAGTAAAAACCGCTGGACTTCTGTTTTTCCCTTCTTGATATAAATCCCAGTTATCTATTTCCCTTTTTACGTGCTTAGGCCTTGCTGTTTTGGGTTTTAAAGGGTTTGCTTTACCATAACCCCTAAGTCCTTTTCAAAAATTTTGTATGGCTAAGTTCTACATTTTTTTTTAAGTGCTAGGGTTTGGACACCCCGAGATTCAGAACCTTGCATTTTCTACATTGAACTGCATCAGCCATTTTCTGCCCAGGAATTGAGTTTGTCTAAATCCTCCTGATGTTCCATGACATCTACATTTAAATTTAAATTTAAATCACACCTATCTTCGTGTCATAAACGAATTTCTCATATCACTAGTAATTCTCTCGTCAAGGTCATTGATATTTTAAACAACAAGGGTTAAACCCCCATCCCTGGGGGAACCCCCCCCCCCACGGGTCCCACTCGGTTTAAACCCCCCCTTTTATGCACACTCTCTGCTTCCTGTTGTGAGCCATGACTCGATCCATGACAACACTATCCCCCCAATGCAATGGGTACTCTGATGTAGTCCCTTTATAAAAACCCTTTTACTAAAATCCAAATAAACAATATCGAATTTTTATCATTTTTAAACGGAAAAAAAAAGCTTTACTGAAGAAGATTAATAAAATAGTTAACAGCCCCTCGGAATCCATGCTGAGTATCGTTAATAAATTATGCTTATCAAAAGGGCCCAAATGATATCAGCTATAATTTTTTTAGTAATTTACCTACAATTGAGACCCAGGCTTATTGGGCTTATTCATCAAAAACACGTGGATTTTTTGCATCAGTCGGTTTTTGTTTCCAAATCATTTTTTATGACTGTATTACATTTTATCTTCTTTAGGCCCACAAAAAACCCCAATTATTGGGTTTTTTGGTTTCCTGAGTGAATACCTAGAAAAATAATTTATGAAAATAGGAAATTTCTTTCCCTCCCTTGGGGAAGATGCCCAGAGTTTTTTTTAAGGGGGCCCTATCTTACCCTTTTTTTCCCTATAAACCGGGAAAAAAACTTTTAAAAAATTTTTTGAACCCCTAGCAACTTTAATTTAAAGTCCCTTTTTAGCTTTTTTTTCCCTTTTTTGGTTTCTTAACTTAAATTTTGAAACTGATTCTGGTAAATTTCCCACCTTTTTTGGGTGCGCCTATAAATTCCTTTTCTTCTGTCGAAAAAGATATTTGAGCCTTTTAAATTCATCCTTTTTGGGTCTTTTTAATTGACTAATTTTTTTTTATAGGGGATAAAGTTTTTTGGGCAGCATGTTAGTGTTAAGAAAGTTGTCATATTGATAGTTTCCCCTTAAAATCCCAGTCCCCCCAAGATAAGGTTTTTAAGCCCATTGAAACTGTTAAGCAAAAATTTGGGGTTTTTATTTTAATTACCCCTACTACCCATATTTCCCATTCAATGCTAAAGGTAGGGGTTTGTGGTCATTTGCCGGGGGTTCCCTCTGTAATTTCTAAATTATTAACAAGGGTTTCCTTGATTGTCAGAACCAAGTCAAGCAGGTTTTTTCCCCCATTGTAGGTTCTGTCAAAAACTGTTAAAAAACAACCTGAACTATTTCAAAGGGTCATTGGATTTTTAAATTCTAAAGTCAAAAAATTAATAATCTGACTAAAGTTAAAGTCCTTTAAAATTACTATGTTATCGTGCCTTGTGGCCTTAATAATTTCCCCATAGTAGTCCCCCCTTTTCCCCTTATCTAATTTTGGGGGGACGGTATACCCTTAAAAAATAAATTTTTTCATTCCCTCTGAAAATTCTATCCAGACAGACTCTGTATTGTTTTTTTGGGACTTTACCCCTTTTTTATGCAACAAGTTGGCGATTTTGGGACATAAAGTGCCCCCCCACCCCCCCCCCTTCCAGTCCCTTCTGTCTACTTGGAAAAATTTTAAAAACCCTGAATGTGACATTCTGCAGGCATACCCGATTTTTAAAATTTAAAAACCAAAGCCCCCATTTAAAGTTAAGTACATCAATGTTACCTCCCTAGCAACTAATTTCATCTGCCCATTTTTTTCCCTTTTGCACTCGACTATTAATATATGTTTAAAGACCTTTTTTCTTTTACCCTTTCTGCTCATTTCGGGTTTTTCCCCTTTATAACCTAACTGTCCTTTTTTGTTAAATTTATGATATTTTTTAAATCAATTTTTTTTGACCCCTATTTTTTTCCCTTTCCCAAACCTATACCTTTTAACTAACCCTAGTTTAAACCCCTAACATCATCCTCAACTGAGCTAGGAAACCCCCTGACCTAGATAAGTAAACCCCACCCCTGATATACATGTTTTGGGCCATAAAGTGGTCCCAGTTGTCAATGAAGGGACTGCATTACCCTAACGTGTTTGTCCAGCCAGAAATTTATACCAATCTTCGGGATAGCCATTCATTTCCAACACCCGTTCTTGGAAAAATCCCAAATAAACAGGGTCCCCCTTTTTTTCCTAATAATGTCTTTTTTTAGACGATTATCGTGTCGTTCTTGGAAAATGGAATGTAAATGAAAAGGGGCCCCGGAGGTTTTGTTTTATTAATAAAAAGGGCGGTACACAGGCTGTGTTTTCCCGGGCCCTGTCCGGGCAGGGCCATGCCCCAAGAAGAGGATACGCCTTGTTGTCTGGTAAAGGCCGCTGCGTTAGTGAGAAAAAAACATAAAGTGACGTGGGACTACAAGAGGGCACAAAGCATGGGCAAAATATGAATTTCAGCTGGCAGACAGCATGGGCTGTCTATGCAAACAGTACAGGCTTCTACATCACTGGCCACGCCCCCAATTGGGACCCTGATCATGTTTTGGAAAAGTAAAAAAAATTTGGGGCCCTATCTCAAAAGGGAACAGGTCACAGAACACGAAAAAAAATATATACGTAAACATATGGACATGAAAAAAAAAATTTCCCTCCAGAGAGGGGGGAAAAAAAAAGGTGTGCATCGTGGTCTTAAGGCAGTGAGCCGATGCAGCACTGCATGCCTTCCTGCGTTTACACATCCAAAACAGGGAGACAAATGCGGCTGAGCTGTGATGAACAAGGTAGGTCCCCTTTTCTGGGACAGTGAAGGGACATCATAGTAGTCCCCTTGGGGTTCACCCAACCGGGGGCACAACCTGCTGGTGCCCTGAGTGGGGCATCTCAGTAGTCGCAACTGGGCAGAACTACTCCCGGCGGTGACTCAGGAGGACTTTCCCTCGGCTTTTTACTGTCGCTGGAGCTGTTGCTGCTGGCGAGTGTGGGAGTGAGTCGTGACAGGGACTACCCCGGCAAACATCTGGGGGTCGGAACAAGCCACCATACTGCAGTGAGGGGCTAGCAGTCAAAGTGAACATCTTTGTGCAGGCTGTTTAACCGAAAGGGTGACAGTCCCCGCCCCGGCTTTTTAAATGCAGCTTGGCCAGTGTCAAACTCTCCCGTTTAAGTTCCCGCAGTGGAAAATCTGAGGCCCCCCCAGGCTGGTCATCTACAAATAACTGGACTGATGGTCTAGGAGGTGAAGTGGAATGGTTCCCCATGGGGGGAATCGTCTTTGGGGGGATTCAGCAGAGGCTCCCCGGGCGGCGGGGCAATAAGAGCTTTCTTTTACAAGGCGCATGGAAAACTGTAACTGACGCCTGGGCTTGACAAAAGTCAGCTTCAAAGGGGGTGGGGGCGGGGCACACCGGGTGACAAAATAACACACAGGTGCTATGTAGGACACACCAAAAAAACTGCACACATACTACATGCGGTACAACATGGGTTACTAACAAATGACGCTTTTCTGTATAAAAACGTCACTAAGCAATTCTTGAACATGTGAGAAAAAACTGACTGAGGGAATTAATGAACAAACGACATATATATCTCAAACTTCTCGAAAATAATTTAAAAAAAAATGCACTTCAACCAAAACATGACATCATGCGATGATTTTCAGGCATGACGTTGTAAAGGGGATGTCATGGGGTGACATCGCGAGTGACGTTTGCAGACGTCGCAAGGTGACGTCCCCCGGGGGACGTCCTGGGGTGATCGTTATGGATGTCATGGGGTGACATCCCAAGTGACGTCAGGCAGGCGTCGGGGGTGATGTCCTGGGTGACATCGGGCGGGGTGACACGCCCCCTGACGCCAGGCAGGCGTCCAAAAGGGGGCGTCAGTGGGGGGTGGGGAAAAATGTGAGTGACGGTTTAGTCGGGGAGCAAGGTGGTGACGTCAGGGGGAGTAGGCAGCATCTTGACATCAGAAAAGGTGACGTCATGGGGGGTTTATGCGGCAGCAGGCCACAGCATTTGGGTTTTGGGGGGTCTGGCCAAACCCCCATAACGGGCACCCCCCCATGTGGCTTGAAGATCCATGTGGCTTGGGATCATCCCCGTGGCTTCTCCCGTGGTTTGGGGCCCCAGACACTGGATCACCCGGGGGTCTTGGGGGCTCTCCCTTTACGCACGGGGGGCCGGGGGGTTTTATTTCCCCCCCGGGGCGGAAACATTTGGGTTTCCCTTAAAACACACACACACATACATAAAAACAGGCCCAGTGTCCCAAAACGACATGTGCCTAGGAAAAATGGTAACTAACACAGTTCTAGCAGAATTCACAAGGAAATTCCAGGAAACAGCAAGGGGGTGGGCAGTGGTGAGGGGGAGTGAGTGGGAGCGTGAGTGTTATGGTAGAACGGGGTGGTAGGGGGGAAAACCCGGGTGTTCCCACAAACTCGGGAGGAACACTCACACTGGATGCATCCCACAAAAATCACCTCTGACTTTTCTGAAATAACTGTGCTGGGGCTGAACAACTGCAGAACATGCTGGTAAGGCTGGACACGTGACTGGAAAAAGCGTGGAACGCTGTGGGTGTGGGGGGTCAGTGATGCCATTACTGGGGGAAATTAGGCAAATTTCCCCGGGCCCAAACCTGCTTGCAGGGGGTTTTGGGTGCTGAGATTTGCAGGCCCCGACATCATGATAACTCTTTGAGAGACGGATGCTTTGTGTAGAGGATGAAGTGAAGATGATTTATTCCCCCTTCCTTCCCCCCGGGCAACATCAGCTGCGACCACAGCTTCCCCCTTTTTTAGACGATAGTTTTAGGCGTTATGTCTGGGCCCTGAATGGAATGATAAGAGTTTTTACTTTTTTTAGTAATAAATAAAAAGGCTTTTGGGGGCTTCTACTTTTTTTAAATAAGGCAGGACACAGGCTGCATGTTCTGTGGCCAGGACCGGGGGCCACGCCCGGGGGGAGAGGAGTAGGCCTTGTCTGAGTGAAGGCCGCTGCAAATGAAAGGGGAAAAATGGAGGCCCGGGAAAATGACGTGGGTATGCCTACAGAGACAGCACAAGCATGGCGCGTATGAACTCAGCTGGCAGACAGCATGGGCCGCCCATGCAAACAGTACAGGCTGTCTACACTATTGTTTTTTTTATACCTTCTAACTAAATTTTCACTTCCCACGCTTGCCACATCATTGCCTCCAGCACTGGGCAGATAATAAAGTTTATCCCATTACCATGCATGATGTTGTCAAGCCGGCCCCAACAAATCCTTCATCACAGCCCAGGAAACAAACCCTCTGTCTCCTCTTATCCTTCAAGCAGAAGGCCCTATCCAATTTCCCAAACTGACTGTCCCCCCAAAAAGCACAATATTCTTTCCTTCCTTGTTCTTCATTGTGACGTTCCCATTAGTTGGGCTCACATTTTGGTAGCACAGAAATAAGTTCGAAGTTTCCACAGGAAATTTCTTTCTTCTTCATCGTATCTACCTCTCCCCTTCGTCTTCTTGATCTTTAATTTCATTCCATGCTGTCAGGCCACTGCCTGGGTTCCTTTTACCTGAGGACTCACAACAGGGGGACTACTACGAATCCTTTTTTCCCCCTCAATCGCCCCAACCCCGCTTAGCCACCCTCAGTTGCCCAATGGAGGGGATCTTGGCCCCGGGCCCAAAATTTTAAAAAGGGCTTCCCCTACCCTCAATTCCCCCCTTTAAACTTCTGGGAAAGTTGTTCCATGGAGGGCATTTTTGGGTTTAGTCCACAGAGAGTACACTAGACACGCCTCACTGGGGCTAAAAAACAGGGCCCCTCCCCGGTAACTCTTCCAACCCTTACCCAAAAATTTAAATTTTGCCCATCACCCGGATAACTTTGCCACCCATCACCTAAATAACTTTCTAACCCATCACCCAGATAACTCTTTTAACCCCTCACCCAGATAACTCTTTTTTAACCCATCACCCCGATAATTTCCAACCCACCCAGATAATTCTTCTAACCCATCACCCCGATAATTCTTTTTAACCCATCACCCAGATAACTCTTCAACCCATCACCCAGATAACTCTTTTAACCCCTCACCCAGATAACTTTTTTAACCCATCACCCAAATTTTGTTATCTAGCATCCCCTAACCTTAAATTTTCTTCTGGGGTATTATATAAGATATTTTTTTGTGATAACCAGTTAGCTGCTTTTTGGTTTTTTGACGTTTTGCCACTTAAGTAGTTTTTGTGCACTGAACCCCATGTTGTTAGTAACAATTTTTGTGACTGCCCAAAATTTTGTAGCATTGTATTATGTACTGTACCTCATGTTTTTAGTAGCAATGCATTGTACTGTAATCTGTTAGTAGCAATGTATTGTGCACTGTACCTCATGTTAGTAGCAAGTATTGTGCACTTTTACCTCATGTTTGTGTGTGGCAATGTATTGTACACTGTACCCCATGTTGATAGTAGCAAAGTATTGTACACTGTACCCCATGTTAGTAGCACTGTATTGGGCACTGTACCACATGTTGTTAGTAAAACAATGTTTCCGCACTGCCCCCTGTTGTTAGTAAGCCCTTTGCACTTTTTTGCCA
>WNWK01056849.1:0-10897 GCA_009830355.1 Cherax destructor
CTCTGACCAGTGCCTCCCTACGTTTTAGATATTTTGGGCCCCTTTTGTCCCGCTCTTTATTTTTTTCCCTTCCCTTAAAAGGGGGCCCCCGAAATAGGCTTGTAATGAGAGTTTTTTATTGTGCATCCAGGTAGATATTTTCTGTAATTCAGCTTTAAACAGTGTTGGCCAATGTTTGGGGTTTGGGTGAGAAAGACATTTATTTCATCTGAACAATAGGGTTTGAGAGGGACGCTTTCTGGTCATTGTTTGGGAATAGGAGGGCCTGGACACTTCCTTGGGGAAACCCGACTTTAATTTGTTTGGGAAAGAGAGCTCCATTTGTGATGTATTGGCTTCGTTACAAAATTTTGGGGATTAAGAGTGCCCCTTTTAACCATAGGGCAATTTTGAGGTAAATCGGTGGACTGTAAAAAAAGCTTTGCAAAACAATGAAGATTCCCAGGGACTTCTTTCTTATCTAGTGGGGTTTACATTAGATCTAGCGGTGTATAATATCATTTTGCTTTTGTTAGTCCTGAATCCAAACTGACAGGGGTTGTGTATGTTGGGGATCCGCAGAAAACAATATGAAATTCAATAATGAGAAATTTCAATTATTCTGATATGGAAAAGTGAGGAAACTTAAACTACATGGGAGTATAAAACAAATTCCAACCACAAATAGAGCGAAAAACTAATGTAAAGACCTGGGAGTGATCATGTCGGAAGATCTCACCTTCAAAGACCAAAACTTTTATCAATCACATCTGCTAGAAATTTAACATCCTTCAGGTATTGTTCCTGAGTAAGGAGTTATCTGGACTTTCCTCATGTACATTAATCCCGATATGTCCAGTTCCCACAACATGTGCACTGGCTCAACAGCATTCTCTATAGAAGAATATGTACTCTGGGGCGGTGTTTCATGCGAAGACACACAGTGACTGCATTTATGGCTTCCTCCAGTCATTCATTACTGCAAGGAAGCCGGCCATAAATGACATGGCTCGCACCCGTTGAGAAGAGTGACTCCGCCCTCTTCGTCTACCCTTCACAAAGGCGCATAATAGTCGCTCCATTAATATCCTATTGGTCCCACAGAGTCATTATTGACCACTGAGGGTGCCAGGTTCACCTTATTATGGGAGAGCCTCTGCATAGTGGCATTAAGACCCACGGTAGAGATTTCTGGTAGTCTATCCACGACTACCGCATTAATAAGAGAAATAAGATTTTTCCCATGTGTGTACTGTTTTAGTCTTCTTAATTTTGTTTACTTGGGTTCTTTGCCTTCTGTACCTTTTCGATTCTCTGACACTCTGAGTCTTTGCCTCCCTGCACCTTTGGGTAAACAAGGGGCTCTTTCTGTCCTTCCCATTTAATCTTTTCCTTTGGGTATAAACCGCTCCTCTGCCTCCTTGCACTTTGTCACTATGTATTCCATCATTTCATTTACTGACTGTCCTTCCATTTCCTTTCCCACTGAACCTCCTGCAGGAAATTCCTATACCCGGGGTAGCCCCTCTTTAAAAAGTCTGGTTTATCTCTTTCAGTATCGTTTTTCCTCTCCACCTGTAGCTCTAAATGTACTAAAGCTCAGCACCATATGGTCGCTCCCCAGCGGGCTCTCGTGTTATGTCCTAAAGTCTGAGCTGTTCGGGGTAAAACAGGTTCAGTCTTGCTGGTTCACCTTCCTTCTCTCTGGTCGTGCCCTGACATGTTGGTGCATCAGGTTTCAGTACCACGTCCATCATCTTGGCTCTCCATGTTTCTGGACCCCACATGGTTCTTGGTTCTCCCAGTCGATCTCCTCGTGAGTGAAATCGCCCATGACCAGTAACTTCACTCTGCTCATGTGCGCTTTTCTTCGCCACCTCTGACAGTGTCCACCATTGCTCTGTTGTTCTCGCATATTCCTCTCCTGGCCTCCTGCAGTTCTGTGGTGGGTTATACATCACTGCAATGACTATCTTGTGCTCCCTAAACTGAATGGTACCTACTATAAAGTCCCTTTCTACACACCTCCATTCCTTCCATTTCCTCGAATCTCCAATGGTTCCTTACGAGCAGTGCGACCCCTCCTTCCCCCTGCTTCTTCCAACTTTCCTCAGGATCTGATATCCCTGTGGGAAAATTGCGCTGTTATTGCTTCATTGAGTTTAGTTTCTAGACTGCTATGATGTCTGGGGACATTCACCTATTCTTTCATTCCACTCTTCATATTTATTCGTGATTCCATCCGCATTTGAGTACCAAACCTTCAACCTCGTTTCCAATACTTTGCCCCTAGTTGGATCTTGGTGGGTTAGGTGTGGGCAGGGTGCCCATAGGGGTTGCTGCATGGGTGGGGGGTCATGGTTGTGTTATGGGTTGGTGGGGTGGGGTTTGTGATGGGGGTAGTTGTGATGGTGGGTTTTGGGTTGCTGAGGTGGGACAGGGGGATGATGTGTGTGTGTTTTGGTGTTAAATGTATGGTTGCCTTTGGGTTGTGGGTTGGAGGCCCTCCGTGAGTGCTTCCGGTGGGTGTGTTTGTCCTTCTGCTTGGGCCTGGTGTCCTCCGTACTCGCTGTCTCCCCTCTCTCTCCCTCTTCGCTTTCTTATCCTCTCCTTCAGGGCCCCTTCTTCCTGCGTTCTTTCCCTGATCTAGGTATACATTCTAGTACTCCTGAGTCGCCCTCAGCCATGCTTTCTCCTGCAGGATCATTGTGGAAAATATTGGTATTTTCCGAAAGTTGTAATTGATAAACTTTCCAATATGAACAGATATCTTTAATGTACTATTTCCCTATTTTTAATGCTAATGACCCCTTGCCATTTATTAATGATTATGACTGTCTTAGGAAAACAGGCCTTCACTTTATTCATGTCAACGCAAGATCACTTCTTCCAAAATTGGCAGAGATTAGGATTCTAGCTAACAAAACTAGAGCGCAGTTATATCCATCTCGGAATCCTGGTTGATGATACGGTGACTGACGACGAGGTCAAAATAGAAGGTTACAATATAAAACGCTTAGATAGGAATAGAAAAGGTGGGGGTATGTGCCTACATAAAGAACGACTTAGCCTATAATCCAAGACCTGATTTAAATTACACAACTGGAGATTCTATGGTTTGAAGTGTTGCTACCCAAGACCAAACCCATCTTAGTAGGAACTAGTTATCGCCCTCCCACCCATGACCAGTTCTTAGAGGACTTTTAGAGAGTCTTGTCAGGACTTGATAACAATGACGAGATAGTAATACTAGAGACTTCAACATCTGTTTTCAACAGCAAAATAACGGCTATGTAAAAGATATAAGCAAATTCTGGATTTAAATAGTTACACGCAACTAATTAATACACCAACCCGGATCACACAGTTCTCAGCCACCCTAATTGACCACATACTTTGTAACCGCCCTGAGAAAATTAGTCAGTCAGGGGTCATTACCACAGGTCTTAGTATCATTTCATCATTTACTGTACCAGGAAAATTACTAGGAACGGATAGGCCTACACAAGACAATAAAGTTAGGTCAACTAGAAACTACAGTAAAGAAACACTGGTAAATATGCTACACAATTGTGACTGGTCAGTGATAACAAGTTGCACGGACGTAAATGATGCCTGGGAAAAATTCAAAACAATGTTCACTGCCATCCTTGATAATATTGCACCAGTTAAAGAGGTTAGGATTAAACGAAGAACTGAACCCTGGATGACTACTGAGATATTAGATAATATGAAATTCAGAGACCAGTTGATAAAAAGATTTAAGGCAAACAGACAGGATATTGCAGCACTAAATGAATTCCAAAGGGTGAGGAACAGAGTGCAGAGGCTCATAAAAGGCGCAAAGGCAAGACACTATTGCTCAAAGATCGAAGAGTACAAGAATAACTCCTAGAAAGCTCTGGCAACAACTCAAACAGTTGGGGTATACTATAAACCCGTAGATAGATCTAACATAGTTCTAAATGTCGATAACGAGGTATGCCACTTAAACAACTAAAGTGGCAAATTGTTTTAATTCATACTACACAACTGTCGCATCAACACTAGTAAGTAAGCTACCAGCTGCATCAAATACCTTTAACACAGACTCTGATAAATTTAAAACATACTATACCAATAAGGGGTAACTCCAAACAGTTGTCAACTAGTAAGTGTATCTCATGACTTCGTGCAAAAAGAACTAAGCAGGTTAAACCAATTAAGAGCATCGGCCCAGATAACATCCCGTCTAAATTCCTAAAAGATGGTGCATCTGAACTGGCAATCCCCATTGCTCACATAATAAATTTGTCCATCACCACTAATACAGTGCCAGAGGGGTTCAAGGAGGCCAGAGTTACTCCTATCTTCAAGAAAATAGTAGGTCTGATGTCAGCAACTATAGGCCTGTTAGTATACTCAGTGTAATATCCAAAATTCTAGAGAGGGCGGTGTACTGTCAAGTAGTTAAATATCTTAGTGACAACAACATTCTTCATAGTTACCAATCAGGCTTTAGGAGATCTTACTCAACCGACACCTCCCTAATTAATCTGATGGATTACATGAGAACTGAAATGTCGATAGGGAACCTCATAGGAATGGTAACTTTTGACTTGCAAAAGGCCTTCGATACTGTCAACCACAATATATTATGTAAGAAACTTCAAGCTATCGGCATAGGTTCCACAGACTGGTTTAAGTCCTATCTTAGCAACAGGAAACAAATTGTCAAAATCAACAAAACGGAATCAGAACCACTGCCGATAGCATGTGGAGTTCCCCAAGGTAGTATTCTGGGTCCTTTATTATTCCTGTGTTATGTAAATGATATGCCCATCAGTGTCAAGTGCAAACTCCTACTGTATGCGGATGACAGTGCTCTGTTAGTGTCAGGTAAAGACCCACAAGATATAGCTAATGTATTAACACTGGAACTGCAGTCCTGCAGCAAATGGTTAGTATACAACAAACTATCGTTACATCTAGGGAAAACAGAAGCCATACTCTTTGGCACGAAATATAAACTGAGCAGGGTAAATAATTTTAATATCCGGTGTAATGGGGAATCCATCACTTCAGTTTCCTCAGTAAAATATCTGGGAATCCCTTGACCCATGCATGTCAGGAGAATTGATAGGTAACAGTGTAGTAAAGAAAGCGAATGCCAGACTGAAGTTCCTCTACAGACAACCACAGTGTCTACCTACTGAGGCTCGCAGGACCCTATGTCTAGCCCTTATACAATGTCATATGGACTACGCTTGCTCTTCATGGTACTCTGCCTTGACAAAAAAACTGAAAGATAAGCTGCAAATCACCCAGAACAAAATGGTAAGATTCATCCTGGACCTGGGACCAAGAGAGCATGTAGGCCAGGATGAATTACAACAATTGGATATGCTGAATATTGAAGACAGAGTAAAACAACTTAAATTAAATCAAGTTTATAAAATTGCTCACAAACAGTGTCCAGAATATCTTGCTGCCAATTTTGTCAAGGCTGGGAACCAAAGCAGTCATAGTACTAGGGAAAGAGAGCACAACTTTGTAATTCCCACAGTCAATGGCCAGGCTTCAAACACCTTTTATTGTACAGCAATAAAGGAATGGAACAGTCTGCCTGCACATGTCAAAGCCAGTCATAGCATGAGCCAGTTCAAGAAGAGAGAGAAAAGGTACCTAATGAATGTAGCGACAGAAAGGGAGGAGAATGATTTTTTATTTTTTTAGCTAACACACATGTATATGTAAATAACTCTTTTTACCTTATTCCTAGTATACATATATCCTTTATAATATAATAACATTTGTGACCTCGCGACATAATTTTTTTGTTTTGTTTTATTTTGTTTAATTTTCTCTATACGTATATTTCTTTCCAATACACTAAATTTACCACTCAACATCATAATACAGTGTTGGAGCAGCTTTTTGGCTTATAGCAGAGGTGGGAGGAGTCAAAAGGCAGCCAAGGACGATAGTTGCATAATCAGCGGTTTGATACTCCCAACAAATGTCTTTATACTGACGTTATTATTACTAATACACTTTATCTGCTTATAACATTTATTCAATAATAGTATTAGACATAAGATATATAAGATAAAAGCATAATAAAGACGGCCAAAATAATAATAAGTGTCATATACAGGAGAGTGCAGTCATCGGAGACCTTGATCTAGCAATCTTCCTGCTTTACACACACAACCCGCACATATAAAAGAGAGGAGCTTACGACGACGTTTCGGCCCGACTTGGACCATTTACAAAGTCACACTTATATACGGTTTTCTCTATTGCCTCGCTGGCGTACTCAAAGAAAACGGGATTTTAACATGGGAAACAATAAGAAATCACATAAAAGGCGTAGAATAAGCCCAAAACAGCGAGATTTTCGTGAATATTTTGACGTAAATGAGGCGTGCGCGTTTTTCTGCGATTATCTCGAAAGTAAGATTTTGACCTATTGCTTACATTCCCTGCATTATTAATGATTAGATTGTAATGATTTTCACAAGGAATATAAAACAAAGTGTGTTTGATTATATTAAAGAAGAAAATTTGGAATATCTCAAATATTTTTTATTTTGTGGGGGGTAAAAATTCAGATATTTTAGCGAGTGTCAAAAGCGAACCAAATGTATTTTTTTTCTGTATGAAGACAAGCTATCAGGCATTCATACATTCTATAATATTTTGGGGTTAGATGTATTCTACGAGTGGGAAGTGTCCGCTAGTACCGCCAGACCAGAAGTAAATGCTGCCATATGTCAAAATCAGTAATTTTTTTTCTCAGTTGTTTGTTGGCCGATCTTATTGAAACTCTGTCATTGCATGTTACATAAATGCTTCTAAACATGTGCCAAAAATAAAAAGAATCGGACGAAAAATAATGGAAATGTATAATTCCTGAACCTTAAACCAGCAAATAGTAGAGCCCACAAGATTAGAGAATACGCTGGACCTCATCTTCACCAACAATGATGATCTGACACGAAATGTCATCATATCAAAAACAATATACTCAGATCACAACATAATAGAGGTCCAGACATGCATGCGGGGAGCCGCAGATCAACAAAATGTGATCAGCCGTGAGGGAGCTTTCTCCAAATTCAACTTCAATAACAAAAACATAAGGTGGGACCAAGTAAACCAAGTTCTACATGATATAAACTGGGAAGATTGCCTAAGCTTCACGGATCCCAACCTATGTCTAGAACAAATTAACTCTGTGGTACTTGAGGTTTGCTCAAGGCAAATTCCCTTAAGGAAAAGGAGGAGAAGATGCAAACTGAAAGAGAGAGGCGCTCCTATACAGGCGAAGGCACAGAATAACGGAGCGGCTACATGAGGCCAATATCTCTGAAATACGTAGGAGACACTAGTCAGAGAAATAGCAAACATCGAATTAAAACTAAAGGAATCTTATAGGAATCAAGAGACACGGGAAGAACTAAGAGCCATAAATGAAATTGAAAGAAACCCTAAGTATTTCTTTTCCTATGCAAAATCAAAGTCGAGAACAACAACCAGTATTGGGCCCCTACTTAAACCGGATGGGTCCTACACAGATGACAGCAAGGAAATGAGTGAGTTACTTAAATCCCAGTATGACTCAGTCTTTAGCGAGCCACTAACCAGACTGAAAATCGAAAACCTAAATGATTTTTTTATGAGAGTGCCACAGAACTTGACAGACGCATGCCTTTCTGACATCATCAAGACGCCAAACGACTTCGAAAAGGCAATAAATGACATGCCCATGCACTCCGCTCCAGGCCCAGACTCATGGAACTCCATGTTCATCAAGAACTGCAAGAAGCCCCTATCACATGCTTTTAACATCCTATGGAGAGGGAGCATGGACACTGGGATTGTCCCGCAGCTACTAAAAACAACAGACATAGCCCCGCTCCACAAAGGGGGCAGTAAAGCAATAGCAAAGAACTACAGACCAATTGCGCTAACGTCCCATATCATAAGATCATAAGATCACCACCCATCTTGATACCCATCAATTGCACAACCCAGGACAGCATGGGTTTAGAGCAGGCCGCTCCTGTCTGTCCCAACTACTGGACCACTACGACAAGGTCCTGGATGCTCTAGAAGATAAACAGAATGCAGATGTTATATACACAGATTTTGCAAAAGCCTTTGACAAGTGTGACCATGGTGTAATAGCACACAAAATGCGTGATAAAGGCATAACAGGAAAAGTTGGTAGATGGATCTATAATTTCCTAACACGTAGAACACAAAGAGTAGTAGTCAACAGAGTAAAGTCTGAGGCAGCTACTGTGAAAAACTCTGTTCCACAAGGCACAGTACTTGCTCCCATCCTATTCCTCATCCTCATATCAGACATTGACAGGGATATAAGCCACAGTGCTGTGTCTTCCTTGCAGATGACACCCGAATCTGTATGACAGTGTCCACCGTTGAAGACACTGCAAGACTCCAAGCAGACATAAACCAAATCTTTAAATGGGCTGCAGAAAACAATATGAAGTTCAATGATGAGAAATTTCAATTACTCAGATACGGAAAACGTGAAGAAATTAAAATCTCATCGGAGTACAAAACTAATTCCAACCACACAATAGAGCGAAAAACTAATGTCAAAGACCTGGGAGTGATCATGTCAGAGGATCTCACCTTCAAGGACCATAACAATGTAGCAATTGCATCTGCTCGAAAAATGACAGGATGGATAATGAGAACCTTCAAAACCAGGGATGCCAAGCCCATGTTGACACTTTACAGATCGCTTGTTCTATCTAGGCTGGAATATTGCTGCACACTAACTGCACCTTTCAAGGCGGGTGAAATTGCTGACCTTGAAAATGTGCAGAGAACCTTCACCACACGCATAAGTGCGATAAACCACCTCAACTACTGGGAACGCTTGAAGTTCCTAAACCTGTACTTTTGAAGCAGGGGGAAAATACATTATTATATAAAAGGGAAAAATTTCCCGAGGTTAGTACCAAACTTGCACACAAAAAATCACTCCCAAAAAAAGCAAAAAGACTGGCAGGCATGAAAACCCCCCAAAAGCGGGGGGACTGACTAGGCCAAACTGTGTGTTTCCTTCGTGCTTGGCTATTTTGGGTTTCAGACTGGTGCTCATTCTCCAGTATAGGCCTAACGTACACAGTGTACAGGGTCCTGAACGATTCCTTTTAGATGTTGGAATGCTGTTCTTAGGTTTACTAGGGGCCCGTATGCTGCAGCAGTTATTTGGTTGATTTTGCCTCAGGAGATGTGCCTGGGGTTATACCACCCCAAGATCCTTTTTCCCTTTAGGAGGTTTGTGTCTCTGGCCCCCCAGAATGTACTCCTTCTGGGTTTTTTTACCCTTCCCAATCTTCATGACTTTGCACTTTGGGTTTGGGGTTTAACTGCAGGAGCCAGTTGCTGGACCAGTCCTGCAGCCTGTCAAAAAACTCGTTGTAATTCTGCCTGGTCCTCGTCCTGGTCTTTCTCATCAACTTCACATCATCTGCAAACAGGGACACTTCTGGTCTATTAATTCTGTCAGTGATAAGATAAGATTTTGTTCGGACTTTTTAACCCCGGAGGGGTTAGCCACCCAGGATAACCCAAGAAAGTCAGTGCGTCATCGAGAACTGTCCTTTTTCCATTGGGGTCCTCAATCTTGTCCCCCCAGGATGAAACCCACACCAGTCGATCACCCAGGTACCTATTTGCTGCTGGGTGAACAGGACAACAGGTGTAAGGAAACGCGTCGAAATGTTTCCACCCCCCCGGGGGAATCAAAACCCCGGGCCCTCCGTGTATGAAGCGAGAGCTTTAGCCCCCCAGGCCACCGGGGCACCTGCCCCGGTGGCCTGGGGCTCGCAGGACCCAATGCCATATAGATTACTCTTGCTCTTCATGGACTCTCCCTTTAAAAAATCTGAAAGACAGACTACAAATCATCCTAAACAAAATGGTGAAATTCATCTTGGATCTAAGTCCAAAAAAGCATGTAGGCCAGGATGAATGACAGCAACTGGATATGCTGAATGTTAAAGACAGAGGGAAAACAAGTTAAACACGTTTATAAAAATTTTTCACAGTGCAGAGAATATCTTTGCCAAGTTTGCCAAGGCTGGGAACCAAAACAAAACATATAATAGGGAAAGAGAACACAACTTTGTTTGTACCCCCAGTCAGTGGTCAGGCTTCAAACACATTTTATTGTACAACAGTAAAGGGAAAAGGAACGTACTGCCTGCACATGTCCCTGTCATAGCATGAGCCACTTCAGTAAGAGAGCCAAAAAGGGACATAATGAATGGGTTTTCCTGGAGTTTACCTGGGGAGAATTCCAGGGGGCAACGCCCCCCCCGGGCCCCGGGCTGTGACCAGGCCTCATGCTGGACCCGAGCCTGATCAACAAGGCTTTTTCTGCTGGCCGCACGCAGTCCAACGTACGAACAACAGCCTGGCTGGTCAGGTACCGACTTTAGGTGCCTGTCCCGGCTTTTCTTGAAGACAGCCAGGGGTTTTTTTGGTAATCCCCCCTTTTGTATGCTGGGAGGCAGTTGAACAATCTTTTGGGCCCCGAACACTTATTGTGTTGTCCCTCAACGTGCTAGTGTAACCCCTACTTTTCATTGGGGGGTGTTACATCGCCTGCCGAGTCTTTTTGTTTCGTAGCGAGTGATTTTCGTGTGCAAGTTTGGTACTAATCCCCCGGGAAATTTTTCCCCGTGTATATAACAATGTATCTCTCCCGCCTGCGTTCTAGGGGGTGGGGTTTTGAAACTTCCCTTCCCCCGTAATTGAGGTGGTTTATCGCAAAGCGGCCGTGAAGGGTTCTCTGCACATTTTCAAGGGCAGCAATTTCACCTGCCTTGAAAGGTGCAGTTGTGTGCAGCAATATTCCAGCCCCAGATAGAACAAGCGATTTGTTTAAAAT
>WNWK01056850.1:0-10897 GCA_009830355.1 Cherax destructor
GGTGAATCCAGGAAGAGACCGAGATAAAGAGGAAATGTAAACCCCGGGCCCCAAACGTCTGGCAAGAAGGCTGGGGGAGGTGGTTAATGGTGGGGGGGGAGTTAAGGACACAGAGGTGCCTAGGGTGATGGGAGGAGGATAAAGGAAGTTTAGATAATGCTAAGAAGAGGGCCCAGTGGAGAAGAGACAACCGAAGCAGAGAGGAAACCTGTTATACGTTCAGGTGTATAAGCATGAATGTGATTGGCCTACCACACGCAGTGCTCGGAACGCTGTTTCCCAGCTCAAGACAACGCTAGTAGCATCCTACCAAGGTCCCCAATCATAGTGCAAGTGGAAGGCTTCCTTCGGTTGGAGAGACCATAGCCCATAGGCTTCCTTCGGTGAAGACCATAGCCCATAAAACATCATGACTGCTCCTACTGGACGTTCCTATCCATCCCTTATCTTCGATGGTAGTCGGGAATGATGGAAATGTGGTTACAATCGATTAAACACGATTAAGGGCAGACACGATAACGCCACAGATACACAATACATTTGTGTGCTGCTGCTGCAGTAGATCTAGCTAACAGTGATATCAGCTCTTGTATGTCTTGACAGAGGGAGCAGCCTGCAGTCATGGTCTGCACTCAAGGGGAGTTTGGGACTTTATTTCCGTCGTAGTCGGCAGCCCCACTATCTTGATATCCTCGCTGGTGTTTTGAATGAGTCTCAGTGCAGAGACTCTGCTCTCCTGCATTTACCGTTTTGAGCAGGCCTCAAAGATTTCGAGAATGCGACCAAGGGGTTAGGGCCCGATGATTGTATCCGGGTCAAGGACATCATCCCCATGATCCCGTGGTGTCATGTGGCAGATGCCTCATCGGCCCTCCATTGCGTTATTGATATGTTAGGTCTTGGGCACGAAGTTCAGAGTGCATTCGAAGCCATAGAGGGACTCAAGTCACCAGTGAAAGGAGCAGGGTTTGTCGTCTTGTTGGAGTGCCGGTTCCTCCACCGTTCGCCATCACCTGCTCCACTGGGGTGACATGTTTCAATTGGCAGGCGTTGTCACTATCAGTCGGAATGTACCAGACCAAGGTCTCCCCGAACAGCCATAATCGTCCAAGTAATCAGTGCAGAAATGGAGCATGCTTGTTCCATAACCCCTATTGGGCATACCTCTAATGCGTGTTGTATGCTACTTTCATCATGTCTGCTGTGTGGCGATAGTTGAGGGGGGTGCTACTAGAACTCTCAGGTCAATGGGTTGGCAGGTTAAATACTCCAAGAATAGTGGGCGTGCTGTAGGAGCCCTTCCCATAGCCTCGGGAAGAGTCGCGCCTGCAGTCTACAAAAAAGGTAGTCACCTTATCGGGTCACTGTATTCTGTCCTCATCCGCAATACGTTCACTCCTGAGCAAGACACGCTGACGGAGCGGAAAACGAGCTTTCGATTGTGACAGAGCTAGTACTACACCCCAGGCATCGAGCCACTTACAGCTGCGACTCTGATGACATGGATGCCCTGATATGTTTACACGTTCGGTATAACAACCCCAGTGGAGCCCTAATCGGTCCACTGTACATGAGAAACCTATTAAACTCTTCCTTGATACAGGTTCTGTTGTGACTATTGTTCGTTTCAACTTCTTCCGTGACATTGGTCTGCATGCAGCCATGTTTACGGAGCCATCAGAAATTCAAACCCTGAGTGGCGTTTCAGGCAGTTCCCTGATGATACGTAGAGGAACGACACTGGGTTTGAGATTTAGAGACGGAAGTTGTCAGGAAAATTCCTGGTGGTCGAAACATTGTTTTCCTGGTGATTTACTCGTTGCCATAAAATTTGTCCCAGTTATCAATGAATGTAATTGCAGTACCTGTCTAGCCAGCAATTTACACCAATTGCCCTAGACATCCATTCATTGCCCACTTCCCTTCATGGCAAGATGCTACATATGATTGGGACCCCTCCCTTAGACCTAATTACATCTATGGCTGACTTGAACTTATCCAGCAGCTCTTGTCTCCTGCCCTTCCTGATATCATTTCCACCAGCACTAAGACAGATGATGGGCTTGTTCCCATTACCTGACATATTATCCAACCTATTGACTATGTCATCAACACCAGCTCCTGGGAGGCACACTCTGTCTAACGTTCCTATCTCTGTTACATAAGCACGGTCCATCCACTGTTCAGAACATTTATTAAATAAAACGTTTTGCTAAGAATGGCTTTAATGAATGTCCTTTGATAAATTCCTGTACATAAGTGTATTTTTCCACATCGTGTCGGTATAAACATGCCATTTATTTTCACAAGAGACGGTAGACTCATATTTGCCTGCATATATGGGTGTTTCCATTCATTTAGTGCAGGTGCATATGTATAAGTGAGAGCATGTTGAAAATGGTATAAAATACCTACAGGTTGATGAGTTAGCACATGTGCAATAGCTAGTTGTCTTTACTGTTGAAACGTTTCGCCTACAGCAGCTTCAGTCAAATAAAGAGGCACCAGGTTTAGTAGTGAAATGAAGATGATGTATCAGTCCATCAACCTTGGAGAAACAGTATTTGTGGAGGGTCAGTCCCTCAGCCTGGAGAAGAGTTCAGCTTCATGGTCTGGAACTATATAAAGCTGAAGCATGAGAATGCATTGTCTTAAATACTGTCGAAGGTGATGTGGAAGATCTGGAAGACGTTGCAGGTAACGAAATTCACTAGTATAAGCAAGATGGCAAGAACTGAGGAGCACTGCAGCACGCCTACTGGCCCATGCTAGGCAGGTCCTTCTGGAATCTAACCCTTCTCAATTATAACCAGTAGTAATGAAGTGTGGAAGATGTCCACTGTACCAAGATATCGTCGTATTGCAGTATTTGGACAGTAATGTTCAAAATGGCATAAATACCAACAATTTGAAGAGTAAGAAATATTGCAACAGTTGGGTATCTTTATTATTAAAACGTTTAACATGTGTACTGGTGGTGAGACTGGCTTTCCAAACAGGTGTAGAATGAAATTAGTCCTGTAGGATTCCTGGTCACGTTCGTGTTCGCATCAGGAGTGCCATTCAGTTTGCGGGTGTCTGATGTTTGTAGCATGGTGGTCAAGTGGGTTAAGGCATCGGGAGCTTAGCTTGGTTCCCAGGCGCTGGGCCAGATGTCCCGGATTCGATTCCCAGCTGGTCGCAGTATTGTTAGTTGCTTAAAGCCACTTTGTTCTGTGGTTGTACTGGAGGGCATACAAATCTGCAATGGAATGAAGGTGGGGTAGGGGTCGTCCTAAAAAATGTTGGAGGAGAGGGTAAAGATGGTTTTGTGTGAGAGGGGCTTGGACTTTCAGCGAGCGTGAGTGTGTTAGGAGCGGGTGCAAACGAATGGTTTTATGAATTGACGTGCTGATGAAGTGTGAGCAAAATAACATTTATGAAAGGATTCAATTAAACCGGTTAGCTGGACTTGAGTCCTGGAGGTGGAAGCACAGTGCCTGCATTCTGAAGGAGGGGTGGAGATATGTTGCATTTTTAATTATACTGTTGGCACGCCTCTGGCAAGACATTGATGGAGTTAACGATGATGAAAGTGTTTACTATTTTTGGGTCAACGTGTCTCAGTGGGAAACAGCCGATATGTTAATGATATTAATATACGTATATATATATATATATATATATATATATATATATATATATATATATATATATATATATATATGAAAAAACCCAATAAACAGGTGATATCAAAATAAAAAACAAACATTTTAAAAAAAAAAATTAAGGGTTTGTGACAACTCCTTTCAAAAAATTTAAAATTTGGGGGTTTTAAACCTTTTTTTTAAAAATTTTTTTATTTTATATATATATATATATATATATATATATATATAATATATATATATATATATATAATATATATATATATATATATATATATATATATATATATATATATATATATATATATATATATATATATATATATATGTGTGGGGGCTGGGAGTGATTGCGAGGATCTCACCTTCAAGGCCTCACTGTAGCAATCGTATTGAAAAAAATGCGGAGGATAATAAACCTTTTTTGGGGTTTCCCGCCCATGTTGACTTTTTTCAGGTCCTTTTCTATCTGGCTAAATATTGCTCCCAAATCCCCTTTAACGGTGAAATTGCTGACCTAGAAAATGTAAAAGAAACCTTCCGGGCATAACTGCAAAAACCCCTCAATTACCCCGGGGGGTTTAAACCTGTACTCCCTGGAATGCAGGCGGGGAGATACATTTTTTCCGGAAAATCCAGGGGTTTCCAAAATTGAAAAGTCCCCCTACCAAAACTCGGGGGACGTTGAACATCCCCAATGAAAAGCAGGGGGGGCCCCTAGCACGTTGAGAGACAACACAATAAGTGTCAGGGCCAGACTGTTCAACTGCCTCCCAGCATCATAAGGGGAAGACCAATGGACCCTGGCTGTCTTCAAGCAGGCACTGGACAGGCACCTAAAAATTGGTGCTTGACCAGCCAGGCTGTGGGTTTTCGTTGGACTGCGTGCGGCCAGCAGTAACAGCCTGGCGTATATATATATATATATATATATATATATATATATATATATATATATATATATATATATATATATACGCCTGCTGACGTGGAGGGGGAGCCAGTTTGTTGTGCTCCATACATTTTGTGCAAACGAAGGACTAACATGTTTGGCAGGGCCAGTTTAAGCAAAAGTCATCGTGGTACCCACCGGTGATTACAGTGACAAACCTCTGCATCAGACCGTTGCTTCTGTATCAGTGAAAGTGAGGTGTGCATGTTGGGAGGTGAATAGTGGATGTGGTGTTGGGGATCCTGCCAGCGGGGTGTGGGGAGGTTGTTTACCGTCTGTTCGGCCGGGGTGGGGGGGGGGGAGTGGTCCTCGGTCTCCGTCATTGGATGTCGAAAAAGAAAAACACCTTGTTTAAACGGGTGAGAACACAGTGATTAGCGTTCCAAATGGTAAAGATCTTTCTAAATAAAATGATAAGTGTATAACAATTAGCAATTTAAAGTGATGTGCATTTTTTTGGTGAACAGATAGGGCCACTATTATCGCCCCCATCCTGGTCCCCTCCCACATCCCGGTCTAGGCCTACTGACTTTCGGACCAAGGGTGTTGCCGTTTATTGCCCCACCAATTACTCACACTCCCGCTCCCTAGCCCCGCACCCATGCTGTCCTTCCCCCGTCACCCACAGCTGGCGCCCTCCACCCCACGATGCCAGCAATGTCACAAGGTGCCAGGTTTCCAGGGATCTCCACGACAGAGCCAACACAATGGAATCCTTCCACGGGCAACTGCCAGGTGGGCCACAGGTTATATGCACTCAATCCCTCGACTGGCAACATCCGTGCACACAATGGATGTTTAGGCTCCAGGAGGGCCCCAAAAGAGAACCAAACAGGCCCGCCCAGCAGACAGAGCTGATTGCTACCCTGAATTCACCTCTACAGAGGACCTAAAATCTGCAATCAAATTAACAACCACCAGGACGCTGACACGCCCGGGTTCAATTCCCGGCGGGGCCGAAACATTTCGAAGTGTTTCGTTACACACACACACACACACATACATACAACAGGCCTAGTGTCTAATCGACATGTGCCTAGGACAAAATGGTAACTAACATCCCCAAAGCAGCTCGCCATCAAGCTGTAGCAAATTCGCCGACCTCTTGAAGAAAGTCAATGAGGCCTCTGCAAACAACGGATCCTAGCACAACCTATTGCTATTTGGCAATGTCTGTTTGGCTGTCCACCAAGGGGGGACAAGTCACTAGACATATGTTATTAGGGCAATAAATGCATTCCCTAGAGATGACAACCTCGTCCGTCTCCCCCCAGGGCGTCAAACACCCGCCGGGCAAATGCCAACAACTGGACACCTGACGCCTCAAAAATCAGGGCTCAAATTAGCAGAACAATAGAAGAGGGTAATACCATTGGTGCACTGAGGCTTATAACCAGTGGATACCATCACCCCCTAGGACTTCATTACAGCACAAGCCCTGAAGGATAAACATCCACCCAGGGCTCCATATAACAATGACATCCTGACATTGCAGCAAGTGAAGAACATTTAACCTTACAGGACGCTGATGTGTATAAAGCTGCTTTGTCATTTCCACAGGGCTCAGCAGGAGGTTTCACCGGTTTAAGGCCACAACACTTAAAACAAATGCTCAATCCAGCATTTTGTGAGGTTTCAGAGGGTTGTTGTCTGAACTCACCAAATTTTCAATATGTGCCTGGCTGGCAGTGTCCCAGAGGCCATTAGACCCCTTTTCTTTGGTGCCTCACCGTGTGCCCTCCGGAAAAGGATGGAGGAATCATACCCATTGCAGTGGGCAACACCCTTCGGTGCCTAGTCGCCAAGGCTGCAATAAGAATGGTAAGTCAAGAGGCTGCCTCAATGTTGAAACCAACTCAGCTCGGTTTGGTGTTCAACAAGGCTGTGAAGCAGCTGCCCACGCAGGACAGTATACATCAACAACATGTCAATGAAAAGCCTTGATCAAATTGGACTTTGGCAATGCTTTCAACTCAGTCAGAAAGGATGCTGCTCTCTAAGCAGTTTCTAGACACTTCCCTTCCCTCTATTCCTTCATAGAATCGTGTTATACTGTGACTTCTAAACTATTGTTTGGGGACCATGAAATTGACTGTGTGAGGGTGTGCAACAGGGGGACCCTCTCGCACCCTTTCTATTCTGTCTAGTCACTAAGAAACTCACAGAAGCGCTCTCTAGTGAGCTCAATATCTGGTTCTTGGATGATGGTACCTTAGCTGGGACCACAGAATCTCTCCTAGAGGACATCCGGAAAATTAAAGACATGGGAGAGAGCCTGGGCCTATCTTTAAACCCCACAAAATGTAAAATAGTTTCTACCAATCGACAGATGATCCAGCACATTAGTGCTGTTTACCAGGAGCACGAGCCATTGATCCAGCCAACAGCACTCTCCTCGGTGCTCCTCTTGGGACCAATGCCATCGATCAGGTCCTAGGAAAAAAAAATCTCAGACCTCAGGACGATGGAAGGCAGGATGAAAGACATCGATACACATGATGCCTTCACCTACTCACCAGGTGCCTGTCAATCCCAAACACCTACTTCCTGAGATGCTCCCCAGCCTTCAGCAGTCCGAAACTCAGAATATGACTCTCTCCTCAAGACCATGCTAGAGTGTATTGAATCTCTCCCTCGAAGATGGACAGTGGTTGCAAGCCTCACTTCCAGTCAGGCTTGGGGGCTGGGAGTACGCAAATCCTCCCAGATTGCCCTACCAGCTTTCTTATCCTCTTCCATAGCATCAAACGAACTAATAAACAAATTCTACAGACAACCTCAGTGATTCAGCAGGAATACAAGACCCTAGCTACGCCAGTGTCATCACTGAATGGGAGACTCTTGCTGCTCCAGCACCAAAACCTAGTGCAGAAATGGCCTACAAACAGTCAAGCTGGGATGGCCCCATCACTGAAAAGATGCTTGCCCATGATTAGGGCTGTAACATCAGACAGGGAGACTGCCTGTCTCCTAGTTGTGAGTGCACATCACTCTGGGGACTTCCTCTAAACAGTTCCCATTTCGGCAATGGGACACGCCTCGACCCTAAGACCCTCAGCATTGCAGTGGCTCTGTGCCTTGCTGCCCCAATTCACACGGAATATACGTGTATTTGCAGCGATCGCAAGCCGACCAATATGGTCTACATGGTCTAAACTGTTCCAAAACCAAGGGCTGTCATGCAAGACACAATGAAGTCAACGACATCATAAAGAGAACCCTTGCTTCAGCTGGATGCCCAGCAAAGAGACCCGATCACTAGCAGCCAACAATACCAACAACCCAGCAAACCGCCCGACGGGATCACCATCTATCCTTGGAAGAATGGCAAGCTCTTAGCATGGGATTATACCTGTGTATCGACACTGGCTGACACCTACATCCATCACAGTGTCGGGCGACAGGGAGGAGCTGCTGACCACAGGGAGTAGTACAAGATCAGAAAGTACAGGGACATAAGCCAACAGTATCAATTTGTCCCAGTGGGTGATCCCACTTGGGAGCGTGGGGAAAAATGCAACACGTTTCCTTAAAGAACTGGGTTCCAGACTCATTGACACCACCAGGGACCCAAGGGCAGCCACGTTCATGTTCCAGCGTCTCAGCGTGGCCATCCAGAGGGAAAACGCATGCTGCATACTTGGCTCGCGTCCAGCTTCGGAGGAGCTGGAGGAGATTCATAATCTTTGATATATTGTACCATTGTATTCATGTTCATGTTTGTTTATTTCTGTCAATGTATTCTGTCTATAAATAAAGCATTCATATATTATATATAGGGGGTGGTAGGAGAAGAAAATATTCAAACAGCTCCGGGGAGAACCTCGAGTTTTTCCTGAGGTACGTTTATTGTCTTCTCTGAGGATGAGTGTCCCCAGTAAAGTTCTAGAGGTGGTACCTCCTATATATATTTATATATATATATATATATATATATATATATATATATATATATATATATATATATATATATATATATATATGCAAAAGATCACAGTAAACAGGTGATATCAAAATATGCAAGAAAACCACTATGAAAAATAGAAGAATTCTTCTATTTTTCATAGTAATTTTTTATATATATATATATATATATATATATATATATATATATATATATATATATATATATATATATATATATATATATATATATATATATATATATATATATATATATATATATATATATATATATATATTATATATATATATATATATATGCAAGACAACCACTATGAAAAAATAGAAGAATTCCAAGCGCTTTCGTGACTACTCACATTATCAAGGAATTATAAAAGGAAACATGACAAGAAGGCTTATAAAGGGGCAGAATACACCTCACAGTCACATCACTAACTGTGAGGTGTATTCTGCCCCTTAAGCCCTCGAGTTTTGCATATATATATATATATATATATATATATATATATATATATATATATATATATATATATATGTATATATATATATATATATATATATATATATATATATATATATATATATATATATATATATATATATATATTATATATATATATATATTATATATATATATATATATATATATATATATATATATATATATATATATATATATATATATATATGCAAAAAGATCACAGTAAACAGGTGATATCACAATATGCAAGACAACCACTATTGAAAAATAGAGGAATTCCAAGCGACGCCCCCGCGGCTCAGTCTGAGACTAGGCCTCGTGGTGGATCAGGATCTGATCAACCAGACTGTTACTGCTGGCCGCACGCAAACTGACGTACGAACCACAGCCCGGTTGGTGAGGTACTGACTTTAGGTGCCTGTCCAGTGCTTTCTTAAAGACAGCCAGGGGTCTATTGGTAATTCTCCTTATGTATGCTGGGAGGCAGTTGAACAGGCTTGGCCGCTGACACTTATTGTGTTCTCTCAGTGTGCTCGTGGCACCCCTGCTTTCATTATGGGAATATATCATCTCTGCCGAATCTTATGCTCTCATAGGGAGGATTTTCTGTACAAGGTTTGGTACCAATCCCTCTAGGATTTTCCAAGTGTATATTATCATGTATCTCTCTCTCGCCTGCGTTCCAGGGAATAGAAATAAAGGCACTTCAACCGTTCCCAGTACATTTAGGTACTTTATCGTACTTATGTGTGCCGTGAAAGTTCGTTTTACACTATCCAGGTCAGCAGTTTTGCCAGCTTTGAAGGGGCAGTTAGTGTACAGTAGTATTCCAGCCTAGAGAACAAGCGATTTGGGCGTTCCTAGTTTTGAAGGTTCTCATTATCCATCCTATCATTTTCCTAGCAGATGCGGTAGATACATTGTTGCGATCTTTGAAGGCGAGATCTTCTGACATTATCCCTCCAAGGTCCTTCACATTACTTTTTCGCCCTATTGTACAGTTAGAATTTGTCGTATACCCTGACACAGTTTTAATTTCCTCAAGTTTTCCATATCTGAGTAGTTGAAATTTCCCTTCATTGAACTTCATATTGTTTTGAGTTGCCCATTTAAAGATTTGGTTTGTTAGCCTGGAGTCTTGTGATGTCTTCGATGGAGGTCACTGTCATGGCAATTTGAGTGTCACCCGCAAAGGATGACACGGAACTATGGCTTACATTTCTGTCTATGTCAGATATGAGGATGAGGAATAGGATGGGAGCAAGTACTGTGTCTTGTGGAAGAGTTTTTCAGTGTAGCTGCTTCGGACTTTACACTGTTTATTATTTCTCTTGTGTTTTATTTGTCAGAAAGTTATAGATCCATCTACCGAATAGATAAAACTTGCGATTATAACTTAAATAGCAAGCTCTTCTTGCCTAATAAGGCAAGCGAAAATTTGTGTTTGCAATAATTTTGCAAAAATCATTCCGAACCTAACGAAAAAATATATTTCATTGTTTTTTGATTATTAAATTATTGTAAACTTATGTTTAGTTGGATTAGGCTAAATTAAATTGCGCTTGTTACAATAATGTTAGGTAAGATTTCCTAAGGTTCTTTTTTACAAAATTATTATTTTTTTACATTGACATAAAAAAATTATCTTTAAACGAATAAGAGAAAATTTTAGAAAGGACTTAATTTTAAATGAGTTCTTGCTAATTGACCAGTTTTAACGACACACACACACACATATATATATATATATATATATATATATATATATATATATATATATATATATATATATATAAGTAGTGCATTTCTTCTGTAGAACCAAAATGGCGGCGGTCAACCCCCCCCACTTCCGGTCCCCCAGTTCCGGCCCCCAGTTCCGGTCCCCCCACCAACCCA